>APFE031628968.1:14063-36468 GCA_000404065.3 Pinus taeda
TTTAGAGAAAGTAGAAATCAAGAAGCAGGTGCATGAGTTGATTGAGAAGGGATTCATCAGGCCTAGCACATCACCATGTGGGTCACCAATCGTTTTGGTGAGAAAGAAAGATGGCTCGTGGAGAATGTGCATTGACTACCGAGCCCTGAATAAGATAAAAATAAAAAATCATTATCCCCTTCCTTGCATAGATGATCCTTTAGATCAATTGAAGGAAGTTGTTTATTTCACCAAGATGGATTTGCATAGTGGATACCATCAGGTCAAAGTTGTTGAGCAAGATGCATGGAAGACTGCTTTCAAAACAAAGCAGGAATTGTATGAGTGGTTGGTTATGCCTTTTGGCTTGACCAATGCTCCTACTACTTTCATGAGATTAATGAATGATGTACTCAGGCATTTTCTTGATGATTTTGTTATTGTGTATCTGGATGACATTCTGATTTTTAGTAAGACGTGGGAAGAACACTTAAAGCATGTTAAGCAGACATTAGATGTTTTGAAAAGAGAAAAAATTTACGTTAAACTCTCAAAATGTGAATTTGGCAAAACATCTCTAAATTATTTGGGTCATATAGTAGGGGGTGGTGAATTGAAAATAGATCCCTATAAAGTGGTAGTCATTGTAAACTGGCCTAAACCCAAGTCCGCTACAGAAGTGAGAAACTTCTTAGGAGCAGCACAATATTGGAGGAAGTTCATTTCTAATTTTTCCTCAATTGCAGCTCCCTTACATGCTTTGACAGGATTGAATAAGGTGTTCCAGTGGGGAGGCAAACATCAGAAAGCCTTTGACACCTTGAAAGAAAAGATTAGTACAACACCTGTACTAGCACTGCCTGATCTACAAAGACCATTTGAAATCCAAACAGATGTCAGTGACTATGCCATGGGATCAGTGTTGACACAACACGGTAAACCCATATGTTATCATTCTGAGACTTTTAATCCTGCAGTATTTAGCTATCCTACATATGATAAAGAATTGTATGCATTAGTTCAAAGTGTGAAAAAGTGGAAACATTACTTAATGGGCAAAGAGACACTAATACATACCGATCATCAACCACTTCAATATCTACACTCCCAAACTAAGTTGCAACAATCAAGGCATTACAGATGGAAGGGTTTTCTACAACAGTTTCATCTAGTCATCAGATATAAAAAGGGCATAGACAACAAAGTTGCAGATATGTTATCTAGACCCATTATAAATGCATCTACTATACTTAAGCATAATTATGTACTACATGAAAGTTACATTGAACAATATGCTCAATCTATAGACTTTAAAGATGTATATGCAAATTTAAGTCAAGGCAAAAAGGTAGAAGAATTGGACTATCATGTGAAGGACCGACTCTTATATCATTGTGGGAAACTCTGCATTCCACAAATCGAGAGAGTAAAGATAATTAGAGAGGCAAAAACTTCTCTGATATCAGGTCACTTTGGGGTAAGTAAAATAGTTGCACAGCTGCAAAGATTTTGTTATTGGCCGAAAATGAATGAGACAGTTTCTAGATATGTAAGAGGGTGTACTATGTGTGCTAAAAGCAAGCCCAACAATAGAAAACTAGGCTTGTACACTCCTTAACCAGTTCCTTCTCACCCTTGAGAAAGTGTTTTCATGGATTTTGTTAGAGGACTGCCTAAATCTAGGAAAGGTCATGATTATCTATATGTGGTTGTGGATAGGTTCAACAAAATGTATATTTTGATACCTTTTAATAAATATATTACAACTAAACAACTGCAAAATTATTCTTTGAACATGTATGGGTTCATTTTGGATTACCCACTTCTATTTTATCTGATCGAGACACACGATTTGTGGGGAATTTTTGGTCAAGTCTGTGGGAACTGATGGACACCCAACTGAAGAAAAACATAGCTTTTCATCCACAAACCGATGGCCAGACAGAAGTAGTTAATAAGACAGTGATCCAGTTACTCAGGGGATATTGCAGCAAACATCCTAAGCTTTGGGATGAACATTTGTGTTATGTGCAGCATGCTTACAACAGAGAAAAACACTCTTATACATACAGATCTCCTTTCGAGACCTGTTTTGGTTTCATACCAAGGTCTCCTTTGGATTTTGTCTTTGGTAAAGATACCACGGTTGATGGACACAGTGATGTGGACAAGGCAACTAGGTTCATTGAACAGATCCAAGAGATCCAACAGGAAGTACAGGAACAACTGGAAAAGAGCCAAGACAAATACAAGGCTAGGCATGACAAGCATCAGATGGAGTATAATTTTCAAGTTGGAGACCAAGTCTGGTTGTATATCAGCAAGGACAAGATGCAAGGTGAAGGTAAAAAGCTAAAGCCTATCAGGTATGGACCTTTCAGGATACTTGAGAAGATTGGTGAAAATGCTTTTCACCTTAATCTACCAGCTTACATGCATATCTACTCAGTCATAAATGCAGATTGCTTGAGATTGTTTGAACTTTCAATGGTTGAGGATCCTAAAGGGAAAAGTCAATTGCCTTCTATTGATGACCTGCTACCTAAATATCTTAATGAATTGCAGGAAGACACAGTCTTGGACAGGAAGGTGAGGGTGACAGGCAGAGGAGATGTTGAGTACCTCAGAATTGGAATCAAAGGTTAAAAGCCGATTAGTGCAAAGTGGATTGAGATTGGACAAGTGAGACAATAGTATCCTCACTTAGTCGATGCTTGAAAGAAAACCAACTTTTGGTGGTCCAAAAGCTTTTTCAGTGGGAAGGCCGTGATCCGAATTGGATCCATCAAGAACTGTCAGAGAACCATGACTATATCAGGATGGGAAAAATCTCTAAAAATTCCAAAACAACAATAAAAAACACCCTGAACTAGTGGCAATGGCAGCTAGCATGGAACGATGAGGACCTCGGTCAAAGCGCACTGACCGATACCCATGGAGACTGCACAGGATATCAAAGTAGCCCCTGGGAGCCCCAGATCGGGAAAATGAGGTGGATTTATAGTGCTAAGCTAGGAAAACAGGGCCAAAATGGAGGAGCCTTGAGCACTCGGTCCCGTCAGGAGCCGGAGAACTGCGGATAGAAAAGCGAAAAGTGCTAACGTACAAAGGTGGGACCCACACTCTGGAAAACCAGCGGTATTGATCGGGTGCCCATATACGGTAAGAGGTTTTGGATGAAAGTGCAGCCATTCCATACGTCGATCGATGCGTGGCAAGCAGAGGTCAGAGAAAACCACCATTGATTGTGTGCTATTGGTCGAGAAAGTCAACTGCGCGAGACGTGCGTACGACATCGGATTTGGAGGCCCCAGATCGAATGGCTGAGATTGAGCCCGATGGAGGAAGCGGAATTGATGAAGGAACATGTCGCGTTTTAGAAGGATTTGGAATCCGTTTCACTGCCACGATGGAGGAAGACTTCATCCACTATGTAACTGAAGAAATGAACCGATGAAGAAGGTTGGCACTGTTTAGAGGAGGACATGTGGTCACTCTCTGAGCATTCATGATGACATCGAACAGGGAGTTTCGAGCGCAGCTGCAGAAGGTGAATCGACAGAGGCGGAAGAGGAACCGAACAGGCATTGGAACGAATGGCTAAAAGCCATGAACATAGACAGAATACACAAGTTGGAGTCAGTCAGAGTGAACCCCAAGAGGAGGATTGAACACTAAGAGATAGAAACTAGAGAAGAAGGCAATAAAGCAAAAGCAGAAAGAGGCAGAGGACTGAGCTGACCAGCGGCAGCATCGAGCACCAGAGAGCTTGAGAGATTCAAGCCATCCCATAGAGGAATCTGTCCAGACTAAGCACCACATTTGGCTCTTTCCACTGAAGGCCAGAAGGTCACAGAGCTGGTAGGAAGAAGAAGAGTCTGTGTACTCCAGTGGCTTGGGGAATCCAAGAACCACCCCGCCAAGCAAAATCTGCTTCAAGAGAACTCACATTGAGTCCCTGTATTGTAATTCTCTGCTTAAAGGCACAATAAAACAAGGCCACCACTGAAATTTGGACCAGAGATGTAGCCCTGGAGAATAGGGTGAACTCCTTATTAATTTCTTGTGTTCTTGTATTTGCTTACTATATTTCTCTATTGTCTTTCCATTCAATTGTCTGTGTATAGGCAATCTTATCGATCCGTTGCTTAAATAACACAGAACACACACCAGCACATGAGTCTGTAATACCTTCATTTAATAAATATTTAACTAATGTCACTCATAGGGTGAATATTAGATCATAAACTTATATTCCTCTTTCTTTGAAGAAGAACATGAAAATATGGCTCACCAGGAGACAACTCATGATAGAGAAGCAACATAAAATGAGGAGGACATAGTTTACTATTGTAAATAGTTTTTGGATTTCATGCAAGCACAACTACACTGAAGGTATGATCTGCGATCTTCAAGAAAGAGGTCGAGGGAACTAGAACAAAAAGAGAGAACTGCTCCCCAAGATATTCCCCCAACACTAAATAAAGGGAAAGGTAAGTTGAATCATGACTCATCCAAGGTAAAAATCCCCTCAAATAAGGAATACAATAGCTCTGAGGTACACACAGAAGAAAAGGCACCTGTTTTGATAAAAACTACCATCGATAAGGAAAGAGAAGTAGAGCTAGGAGGTGTAGAAAAAATACAACCTGCATTCAATCTTTAGAAGGAACTCGAAAGGTAAAGATCCATGTTCCTCTAATTGAACTTCCAAACAAACCCACTTATAAATCCAAAGTCTCTCAGTTCATTCTTCCACCCACCTCAGTGTCGACCCATGACTATTTAAACCTTCAAGAAGAAAGACCAATGGTTGTTTTTGGGCCTCATGTTGAAGAACTTGATCCTTCCACTGCACCCTTCTATGTGACCCTAGTAATTCATCACCAATCATTGTGTAACTGCATGTTGGACTCTGGTGCCTCACATAACCTCATGCCCTTAGCCATGATGGAACAACTTGGCTAGTAGATCACCAGGCCTTACAAGGACCTATACTCCTTTGACTCTAAGAGGGTCAAATGCTTGGCATTGATAAAGATCTAGTGGTAAACCTAGCTCAAATCCCTGTGAAGAGCGTAGTGATGGACATCGTAGTGGTATATATTCCCGCTCAATTCGGCATGCTCCTATCTAGTTCTTGGGGTTCCAAGGTGGGGGGCTCTATCAAATTAGATCTAACTTGTGCCACTATTCCCACTTTTGGAGGAGAAGAAAGGAGGCTGTACAAAGAGTCTAGATTTGTAAAAACTGTGACCCCAGTGGAAGGTGCTAAAAATTCCCTAGTGTATGGAAAAGAAAGCGACCTCTCATGCTTGTTCCTAAAAGAAGATGATACCATCTTACAAGAAACATCCACACATCAAACGATGCAGTTAGAACACCAGCACATAGATGAAAACAAAGTGTGGAAATTATACTTTGACAGAGCAAATTCCAAAGATGGAAATGGAGCAGGAGTATTGTTGGTATCTCCTAAGGGAAGCTTTATACCCCTCTCATTCAAGCTAGAGTTTGAGGCAACCAACAACTTGGCAGAGTATGAGGCATTGTTCCTTGGGCTACAAACAACAAGGAATATGAATATTGAATGCTTAATTATGCATGGAGACTCCAAGATAATTGTAAATCAGATCAGAAATCAGTGCCAGGCTAAACACCCCAGATTGAGGACTTACCAGAATGAAGTTTGGTATTTTATTGATAACTTCTTCTTGGCCTTTAATATCCAAATTCTTCCTAGAGAAGGAAACAAAATGGAGGATTCCCTTGTTGTAGCAGTGAGAAATTTCAAACCCCCTCAAAATCCGCTTCTCAAGTATGAGGTGGAGGTTAGATACAAACCCTCTATACCTGATAATGTCAAGCACTGGCAAGTATTCAAGGACGATGAGTAGATAAAATGATTTATAGAATTAGTTGGGGAGTTCGCTAACTCAACCTTTGATCAAGGAGAGGAAAAAGAGGCAGATCAAGAACCCACTTCGTGGGAAGACACGATGGTTGGACATAAAATTTTACAACTGAAAGGGAATACCATTCCTTGTGGGCTAGTCCCATTGGAAAGATTATTTAATAAGGATGATGTAGCCTCCAAACCAATGGCTCCAGAGATGGATGAAAAAGTAGAAGATTGCAATATCAGCTCAGAGGATGAAGCCTAGATGGTTAGACTATCAAAAGGAATCCCTTTGCAATATAAACAAAGGTATTTAAATCTCTTCAAGACCTACAAGGATGTTTTTTCTTGGTCTTTTGAGGACTTAAAATCATTTTATACTAACATCATACACCATAATATTCCTTTAAAGGGTGGAATAAAATCATGCAAGAAGAAGCTCAGGCATATTAATCCACTCTTACTCCCCTCCATTGAAAAAGAAGTGAGGAAACTTCTATAGTGTAAAATCATAGTGCCTTTAAGGTATTTGGAGTGGGTGGTCAACTTAGTCCCAGTCCAGAAAAAGAATGGAGAAATAAGGCTATGTGTAGATTTTCAAAACCTTAACACGGCATCATTGAAAGAAAACTACCCACTGCCTAATATGGATTACATATTGCAGAAGGTGGTTGGGTCAGTCAAAATGTCTGTGATGGATGGGTTCTCTGGTTAGAACCAAGTGGCAATCCACCCTGATGATCAAAAGAAGATTGCTTTCACCACCCTGTGGGGAACATTCATGTATGCTCGCATGCCTTTCGGTCTTATTAATGCAGCGGCCATGTTTCAGAGAGCTATGGATATAGCTTTTGTAGGGGAGAAAGAAAAGTTTACAGTGGTATATTTGGACGATATCATAGTCTTCTCTAAGATCGATGAAGAACACATCCTCCACTCGAAGCTCACCTTTGAGAAATGCAGAAGATATGGTCTTTCTTTGAATCCCAAGAAATCTCAGTTCGCCCTAAATGAGGGAAAGCTAGTAGGACACATAGTAGCACAAGAAGGAGAGAAAATCGATCCTAAGTGAGTTGAATATATTAGTCATATTCCTCTACCCACAAATAAGAAAGAGATCCAAGCATTTTTTGGGAGAATCAATTTCTTGAGGAGGTTCATACCCAACTATGCAGAAATAGTGAAGGGTATCACAAATATGCTAAAAAATTAAAATGAAGTCAAGTGGAGCCTTTCCTCCCGATATTATTTTACTATAATTAAAGAATCTTTGGCTGAAGCCCCGGTACTAGTCAGCCCTGACTACTCAATGCCTTTCTATATCTTTTCTTTTTCTTCTTTGCATACTACTGCAGCAGTTCTGCTATAGAAGAATAAAGAGGGTTATGAACAACCCATTGCCTTCTTCAATCAAGTCCTGAGGGATGTTGAGATGAAATATAACATCTTGGAGAAACAAGACTATGCACTGGTCAAGGCTTTGAAGGCATTTCGAACATATGTGCTACAATAGGAAATCACAACATTTTTCCCAACGAAAACGGACAAGGACATGCTTGTGCAAGGAGACAATGAAGGAAAAAGGGGTAGGTGGATAGAAAAGATATAGGAATATGAGTTAGACCTAAAACCTACTAAGCTCATAAAAGGCCAGGGGTTGGCCAATGTTTATCAAAATCTAATTGCCAAGCTTTAGGGATAAACCTGATAATAGAGGAAGGCGGACCAGAGGTTCAACAAAATGGGATTAAAACATTAGAGAAAAATATCTATGCTAAATATGAGGGATCACCCTGGTATAAGAATATCATCCATTATCTCTTATTCCTGAGGTGCCCACTAGGGTTGAATAAATCGAAATAAAGAACTCTAATACTGCAAGCTCAAACGCATATCATATCCAATGGTCAACTCTACTGGAAGGACTCGGTGGGAGTTTTGTTGTTATGTTTGGTAGAAGGAAAAACTCATAAAGTGATTGAGGTATTTGATGGAGGAGTTTGTGGAGGCCATTACAGCTGGAATACCACAACTCACAAAATCCTCAAGGCAGGATTCTACTGGCCTATAATGTTTGGAAATGTTCATTCCCAGGGCATGTCATGTCATAAGTGCTAAGTGTTTGCTGAGAGACAAAAACTTTCTCCTCTCCGCTTGATTCCAGTGCATGTGGAAGAACCCTTCAGACAGTGAGGACTAGACTTCATAGGAGAAATAAACCCACCTTCCAGTGGCCAACATAAGTGGATATTAATAGCCACGGATTATTTCACCAAGTGGGTAGAGGTTACCCCAACCAGAAACACTACTAACTAAGCGGTAATTAAGTTTATGGCGGAAAACATATTATCGTGTTTTAGTTGCCCCACCAAAATTATCACTGACAATGCTCAAGTCTTCAAATCCGCAAAATTTATTGGCTTCTGTTAGAAATTCAATATCATCATCGGGCACTCCACTACCTACTATCCAATTTTATATAATTCATTTGGCATTGAAAGTACAAGTGTTATCATCATCATGCACAAACTGTAATGGGAAATTTAGAGAAATGTTGATTTAATGAAATTTTCTAGTTTCTATATATGCCTTCTACTTTGTTCCATCACCTTTGTTGATTGAACCACAATTGTGAATACCCATAGATGATGTACATGATGTTATTTTGTCTCTAGATAGTAAGATTTATTTCAAATAACTTAAATCGAGTTCTCAAAAAATCTTGTGGAGCTAGTTTACAGCTGCTACAAGGCTTACTAATAGTTTCAAAAAAATGACCATAATTTCATAACATTTCTAAGTAAATGCAATTTAATACTTGTATAATCTAAATAATATGCAAGGAAATGACCTACACACATCCCTCCCACATGAAAGTACATACTAATCAATTAACGAGCAACAGGGGTGCAAATGGAACTTTTTTCCGCAAACATGAAATTAATTCAACTTTAAGTAGAAAATTAATATCCAATATTAAATTAACTTAGTATCTAATATTAAATTATGTCTCCTTTTTATGTGTGTGAGAAAGGAGTGTTGTGCGGGAGAAAAAGTGTGCCTTCCACTAGTTCCTAACTGACCTTCCACTAGTTCCTTCAACAGTTAGAACTAGTTTAAATGAATACAACTAGAAATAACTGACCTTGATTGCTACAAATTATAAATAAAATATGCTTAACTAAACTCTAAGCCCTCTAACATGAATTTACTAGCTAACTGAGTGACAAGATCCATGTCACATAAGTTAATTGCATCAAAGTTATCTGCTAATGTGGAAATTCAAATTTTCTCAATTTGACCAAGGAAAAATAAAATTGAAACTTTCTTGATATATTTTTCAACACTCCCTCTAAGCAAGAAAGGGATTATCAACCACCCCTATCCAGCACCTGTGGAACTCGAAATTCCCTCTTGACAAAGCCTTTGTCAAAATTTTAGCATCGTGTTCCTCTCTCAAAATGTATTGTAGCAACATTATCTGCCTCTGCACACCGTCCCATAAATGGTGATACCAGATATCTGTAAGCTTCGATCGATCGTGAAATACACAATTATCAGAGAGATTGATGCAACTTTGATTATCAAAGTTGGATCCTTCATTTAACCAAATAGTCCCACAAGTATATTTCTCATCCAGGTCGCCGCACATGTTGCTTGACTTGCAACCATGTATTCTACTTCTATCAAGCTGAGTGAAACAAATATTTATTTCTTGTTGTACCAGGAAAATATTGCAGACCCAAAATTGAAAATTCCATCTGATGTGCTATTTCATTATGATGGACTTCTTTCCAAATCTACATCAGTAAAGCCACACAACTTCACTCCCTTTGTCCATATGTACCATAGTCCAAACTCGGTAGTACCTCTGAGGTACCGTAAAACATGCTTAGTTTCCTTCCAAAATAATTTAGTTGGCCTAGCCATATCTTGGCTCAGTTGTTTGACTACATAGCACATATCTAGTCATATGTTCAAAAGATACATTAGAGAACCCACTAATTGTTGATAATTGGTAGCATCCACCTCTTCACCTGAAGCAGCATCTTCCTTCCTCCATTTTGTTGCTAGAGGTGTCTCCATGGGTTTACAAATCTCCATGCAGAATATTTGTAGTATCTCATTTGCATACTTTCCTTGAGACACAAATAATTCCCAATCGCCTTGCCATACTTCTAGCCCAAGGAAGTAGTGCATGAGACCCATGTCGTTCATTACAAATTTCCTTGCAAGGTCCTCCTTGCAAGACCTGATTAGCTGCTCATCACCAGTTAAGATTAAATCATCATCATATAAGAAAATAATAACCAATTTACCTTGTACAAAGATGTGATAGATGTTTTCATCTACTTCATTTTTGGTAAAGCCCAAACCAATGAGATAACTCTCGATCTTGGTGTACCAAGCACGGGGTGCTTGTTTGAGACCATACAACACTCACTTGAGTTTTCACACATGAGACTCTCAATCAAATGTCTCAAAACCTTATGGTTTCTCGATGTACACCTCCTCCTCAATAACACCATTGAGAAATGTTTTTTTTACATCCATTTGGTGGCTCTTCTGCCCCGTCTATGTATTTAGTGGAACAATTGATCTAATGGATGAATACCTTGCTACAGGAGCAAAGGTTTCCTCATAGTCAATTCCCTTAACTTGAGAGTATCCCTTGGCAAAAAATATGGCCTTATACTTCTTTATGCTTCCATCTATTGCATGATTAACCTCGAGGATCCATGTCGAACCCACAACTAATTTATTTATCGGTCTTAGGACCACTTCCCAAACATTGTTCTTTACAATGGATTCGTACTTTTCCACCATTTCATCTACCCATACAGGTTTCTCTATTTCTTCCTCAAAACATGATGGCTCAATCTCTACACGCTCAGTCATTACAGCCATGTAGCCAGTGTACCTCCCAAGCGACCTCCTTTGACTGCGAAAATATGAAGGAGCTCCCACATTCTCCTTGCATCCTGCACTAGTCTATCAGCATCCCCGGTTCTTTTTCTACCTTTAATGGTTCTACTTGAGTATATGTATCCACTCTCTGTTCCTCGATTTGTGGTTGCTCCACAACTTCTTGAGGCTTCACCTTTGGAGCTAAAATATCCTCTCCTCATGGGATCTAAAGCTCCATCTCAAGAGAGAATGACATCACTTTCTCCTTATTAACACTTGGTAATTCCTTTAGGATGAGGAGAGGAACCCAAAGGTAACCACAAACCACTTTAAAACTAGAATCTAGCCCTTCCAACTTTAGAGAGGTCTCCCTCTATATGAATCTTCAATCACTTAGATGACTGGTTGTATCAAGTTTTAGGCTAGGTATTGCGATCAGAGAGGAATAGTTTTCTAAAAGTTTGATGGAAGAGAAATAGTGATATCCATTGGGAAATGGAGTCTAATTTATTAAAGTGATCAATAACTGGTTATGGAGAAGATCTATGGCAAGGGAAAGGTAGCCAAAACTTTTAGATCTTTAAATTCGTTGTAGCAAATGGTAGAAGAATTAAGAATCGCATCCCACTAAACATAAAGCATCTATCAAGGATGAATTTTATTCTTAAATTTAGATGAAAACACTCGTATTATTTGAAATGGAGTTAAACAAATCATCTATCTAGGATGAATTATGTAACAAATAGTCTTCATTAAAATAATGAAAAGAAGAACATGTTCATGGATAAAGTGAAAAGAACACATAAGCACAAAAGAAAGCACATCACTAGAAGTTATCAACATAGGAGTCCTTGAGTGGAAAAGTTGTGTACTTTTGTACTGATCACTTGTATTAGAACTCCACATATTACAATATCAATTAAAATATCTCTCTTACTACTCTCCAATCAACCCTTTTCACACTCAAACTCATGAAATATATAAAATTAGCTCATCTCTGGACGAAGGAAGTTGAAATTCATCCTTTTCCAAAAGATAGGGAGAGGTTACAATGCTTTAGAAATAAAATATTTGGAAAATATGCCCATATCCTACTATCTAGGATTTGGTTTTTGACTGACCAAAAATGAGCTAACTAAAGATAAAATCATGGGACTGGGAAGAAAAATCTTCAAACTTCATCATTCAAATCAATTTTGATTCAATTATGCTAAGTTGGAGATCCACCAAGTCGAATTCCAAAAAAATCTAGAGCTTTATCAGCAAACCTGGCTTGGCCATATTGTGAAAATGGGTCTCAAAGTGACACCTGTAATTCCAAAACTGTAACACCTGTGTAAAAATTGAGAGAGGATTTTTTTATTTGACATTTCATTGAAAAAAACCTCTTTTTTGTTTAAAAAAGGTGCTTCTATCTATTATAAAAGTGCCCCAACAAACAATTACTTGTTGATGGTGCTCGACCCACCAACATGTCAGGGGATCTCCCCGGTAAGAAGTCCCAACTAGACCTTAGACCGTTTGGTCTAGGATCCCAGCAGTGGGTCATACGGTATCGCATTGACTGCAGTTGCGCATAGAGGCAAGTAAGATATCATTGTTGGTAGTAAGGGTGTGACATGCACAGCAAGTCAAGGAAGGTGCATGAACAGTTCTAACACATGGAGGGTGAAGTGAGTGTGCCCCTTTGAAACCTATGAAAGCACGTGGCTAAGAAGGGAACACATGAGAAAATATGCATCACAAATTGGAAAGAAACTAAGCTAACAATCCAAAGTGATGGTTAAACCAACAACACATTTCAGTAAGATTCATACATACTTATATAGAAAAAGTCCATACATGCATGCGTAAGAAAACATATACATATATCATTAGAGTAAACAAGTTAGCTGAAATAAAATAACAACATATGCATGAAATGTGTTGGATATATTATATTTAAGAAGTGAAAGTTCCAATCATACAGTACAACCATGACCAACCATTAGTATCGATAGCAGAACATTACAGCCATTGTCGCCTTCTCCTCCAAAGAGATGTACTATCTCTGCATAGTGGAGAAGCCAAGGCTTGTTACAACACTCTCCAAGCTTTCTCTCATATATTCCTATTAGAAGCTTGGCTGAAAAAAAGCCTCTACAATGAGTTATGAGGGACTATATATAGCAAAGGGTGGGGTGACCCTTGAAATTCCTCTTTGTGACTGTTCATCTATCCTCATGACACTTCAACTACTCTATGACTGTTACATTCAACTGGCGACACTTGAACTTCCACTTGACAAGACATTACATACAATCTACACATGTACCCATGTGAGACAAAATAGGCTTGAGAAAGCCATGCAAGACATCACTATGACTTTGAAAATTGTGGGAACACCAGCTCTTCAACATCCTCACGATGGTCGATGGTGACGAACTGATGCTAAGCTCGATAGCCTGCGATAGTGTCCATGTACTCTGTGGTGACATCTTTCTGGAAATGAACTCTTGCCTCTGTTGCATCCAGGTACACTGCTCTAGCTCATCTGTCCAACTCGTCTAATAACATGTGCATCATTGTCTTGAGTGCGGTCGGACCAGCAACATATCGATGCATGTCGTCTGCACTATCGCCAAGTCTGTGCTAGTGGCTATGCGCATCAACTCATCAAAGTACGAGTCAAGATCTAGTCGGACTTGTGCCTTTGTCTTTTCCTCAGTGAGTGTCCCAATAGATGGGATCACATGTGCGTGCACAACAACATCCATGCTTTTGAATACCCATGCATGGGAAGCCTACAAACTAGTGATGAGCTGCGAGAGTTCTTCATAGTTCTGGATCTTATTCCAAATGTGTACCTTTAGCTCAACCACTCTGGGCTTCATCATCTTCGGCAAGTGTAACTGGACTTCCTTGTATCTCATTGTCCATTGTTTCATATAGTCAATAGTAGTATGCACGTTTGACAAGATACATGCTCTCCTAGCACATCGTTGTTGCCAACCGTTGAGATGGAAAATTTCCTTATGCACAGTACGACACTTGGAATACAATGCCCACATGACTGTCTCAAGGGACAATACTTCATCTAATATCACCTTCTTCAACTCTTCTCGAGCGGATGTTGTAACAAATTCTCCTCCCTGCTTGTTCGTCTGTAACTCCTTGGTCATTCACTCATTCTCTACTATCAAGAAGCGAACACTCGAGCTAGTGGCTTCGGCATATGCTCTAGTAGCATCGGCCAAGGCTACTGGATGCTTGCCCACATCGGATATGACCACTCATTCCTCAAACTACGCAAGAGATGTTTTTTCATCTGGAGTAGACACTTTGCGCAATTGCACAACTCTATGTTGTGACTTAGCAAATGATATGTTGTGCATCTCTTCTTACGAATTGTCTCCAAGGATCACACAGTCTACTTGGTCACTTGGGACTTTCTATGCTTCTGGATCCAGTGAAGCTGGTGGGTTGAGGTCTTGGTGGTAAAGCATGACTTTTATGTCTTTCTCTAACTTTGTTTGCTCCATCTCTATATCCATCTGCTCAAATACTCATTCAATCTCTTGAGCGAAGTCTTGCTCCTGCGATTGCTTGCCATGCCTGCTTTGTGCCAGTTTCTTGGATGAGTCTACTACATGTATGGGTGCAGTTTCATCTATTTGTAGATGTTGTGCCCCCTATTGTATCTTTCCTTGTTGTGCTTCCTTCTCATGTCTGTGTGGCTCCTATTCCTTCCGAAGTTTCTCCTTCAACTCAAGAAACTCCTTGACTGTTTCCTCCATCCTCTGTTTTTCTCTCTGCCTTTGTGCGGTCCTCCTGTCATGTTGTTACCTCTTCACGTCTATTGCCAAAATGCCTTTCTACATAAGTGGGTTTGCTCTGAACTTGCAGCTTTGTTCTGCCTCTGCGTTGTCAACAATATTTCTCTTGCCTTTATCGTGCGTTGGTATGTTTACATCTGATGCTACTACTTTTGGTGCTCTCTTGGATGTTGCTTCATGCTACTTTGCTAAACATTCCATAGCGATGTCAACTAATTCATTAGGCCTGGAGAATCTGTGAAAATATCTCCATGGGTCTTCCTTATCCCAATGACACGCCCTGTGGATCCATGGTAATTGTACTCTCGCGCAGTGATCCTTAACAAAACAATGCGGGTCATATGGATTGAACTTTCGGGTGTCGAAAGGATATTTCTCGACCTCCTCTTTTTCAGTATCCTCATGTCTGAGATTTCATATATCGTACAACCTAATCCATAACGGAAGAGTGGGCCAAGGTGACTTCTTCTTCCAGTGCAGCCTAGCTGACAGTCCTGCCGAGATGTGGTATGATACTTCTTGCATGACGAGCTTGTCCATGGAAAACTTTGGCAAAACATGTGGGGGATTCTCCACGTTGTACATCCGTATGAAGGTGCCAAGGGGTGAGCCATACCAATATACTAGGTTGATCATTGCCTCCATTATTGCCTTCGACATGCAAGGTGGATCCTGCTCAAATATCATTTTGTACACCAGGGTGACAAAATGATCTGACAATTGTGTGATAACTCCTCAGAAGATGCATTCAGAAAAAAGTTTGCAATAAGTATTCACAGAGTTTTCCGTTGATGTCCATGCCCACTTCATGCCCGGGAATTCCTGACGGGCAGAGATTGCATCCAAAATGTAAGCAGACATGTAGATATCTGCTTATTGACCTTTAGACGGCTATCAAGCTCCTGTTACCTGTTCCTTCAGCCTGTGAGCCAACATGTTGGACTAGTTGTATACTTTACCTTCACTGGCCAGTTGGTCCAAAGCGATCACCCAACTCTATGGGAAGGTCTTCGTGCTCTCTTGGGCATACAAGCAACATGCAAATATGACCAAGTGTTGGTATCAAATTATGACCGTACATTCCACTTAAAATCATGTTTTGATTATCATTTTTGACCATTTAACCTTCATATTCCAGCTATAATCCTTAGAAACTAAATGATATGATGTCATTATCATTATTTTTAGCTTGAAATTAATTTTTAAAATTATTATGTTAAAAATGACATTTTTCATAAAATTACAAGTTGTGACTTCTTGTAAATGCTCCATTGTTTGACATGTTGCACAACAGGTGAGAAAATTTGAAGATTGTGGGCATGAAGTAAACTGTACATGGATGGTGGATCACCTATCCACTTTGAGTTTTGAAGGAAACAAGTTTTCGGTCAATGCTGGTCAAACCCCGCCACTTCAACAAGATTATCGGATTTTGTGAAGAGAATAATTTCTATTTTGAGAATTTTTGCATAAATGAAGGAACTGATTCAATTTTGACCTTCTTGGATGTAATTAATAGAATTCTATTAGGATAATATGGAGGAGGAATAGCTTCTTTTGTTATAGGATTCATGATAAATAACCTATGAAAGAAGACTGTGTTTTAGAGCTAGATGGTGAACATATGAAAGTACAGTTTGTGCATTTTTAATCTCCAGATTTAATATAGACTTCATTATCAAGTTTATGCTTCCAGATCCAATATTCATACTCTCTTGAATCGTTTTTCAGTGTGCTTGTGAAGTGTTGAAGGTCCCTCATCACTATACTGGTACACTCTATTTTCAAGTTTCCTTACTAGTTGCATATTCAAATTTCAAAGTTAGAAGTTGTTTTATGTGTTGTAGTAAAGGTTATGCTATTAAAGTTATCAATTGAAAAGGACTTGCATTCGTTGTGAAAAGAACCTTGTAAAAGGATTCAACCAATTCTGATCTTGAAAATTGATATATATGCTTGTTGTCATACAATTTCCATATTTTCTTATTGGCTTTGACTTTGAAGATAGTTCTGGTTTGATTTCCAAGTAATGCAGATTGTAATTGTTAAATTCAATTTTCAGTATGATAAGTGATTCTCGTAAAAAGATTCAACTGTTATTGGTTTGCAACATTACTCATCTTATTCACTATTTGATTAAGTTAGTTATTGAAATTACTTTGGGTTGTTATGATTGGGAAAAGTTCTATTGAGCAATATCCTTTTAAGGGAATGATATGATTTTAACATGTCATTAATAGTTTATTTTTGTTACCTAGGTAATCAGAATTTCATAAGATTTGTTTTATCTAGATTGATGCTTGAGTGATTGAAAAGACAATGAAGGACCTATTGTAAGAGAGCATTGTTAATTTCATTTCACTAGGTTGTCATTAGAACCTTAGATCCTTCTAGATCTATATACTTTAGGTAAGCACCTCTAAGTGTACTTTCCCAGGTTGATAAAGGAATTAAGAGCTTAACTTACCTTAGTAAGTAAAGACCAAACACCAAGTATTGATACACCTTCCACAGTATCTTTGTCTTGTAAAGATGGTTGGGTGTCATCCTAAATCTGGCTGGCACCTTCACCCAATTCTTCAAGACATCCCTGGAATTGGCATTGTTGTTGGGTATGCTGAAGGGTGTTTCCATGGTGATAACTAGCTTTGAAAAATGGTACATATGTTGGTATTCTTGTGCCCTGAGGTAGCAATCTATTTCCCGCTGACACTACTCAATGTCATCATCTCGGGATCAGTGTGCGAGACGATCCAATGTATCATGTCCGCGCATGGGAACGTGACATACCTGCATGCAATCCGGTACAAGCCGAACTTGTGAATGTTCACATAGACTTGGTGGTCTTCAATATCTTCCACAAATGTGCCTGAGAATGCATCATTAACATCTTGCCATTTCAGCTTGATTTATTTGTCTATGATCAGCTTGGTGTCTTAATAAATCAGCAAACTCATAGACACTCGCTCAACTACTGCTCCATTTACGCTTTTGTCGGTGTCCTTTGACCCTGCTCTCTTAGAGACCATTGATCTTGAACTGTTGAGAGACGGATGAACACCTACTCTATCTAGAGACATGGCGACATGCATGGTAAGAAATATGTCAGTTAAAAAAAAAAAGAAAACTTGAGGGATGGCATGCAACATATCCGGGGAATTGTTGGCAAGGATTGCGCAATTTTCACTAGGAGGCCGGGAGACTGATTGTCGGAACTGCACAAAAGGTAGTTCAGACTATCGGGAGGTTGGTTGACTACTGGAATTGTGCAATGTGCAATCCAAACTGGCCTACTGGGTGTTGAGATTGCGTGATGTGCAATTTCAATTGGCAATTGATGCAGGTCCAGGGACTGCATTGCACAATTTTCTGGGCCAGCAGTCACTGCCTCTCAAAATTGTGCAAAGAAATACTAGAGGGCACTAACTGGCCATATTTGCATATTTTCTAGGAGGAAGGCAGAGCCTTCCCTCTCAGAATTTCACAATGCTATCTGGGTGAGGTAGAGTCTGAGTTAAGGTTGCCCAGACTCGCCGACAGGAAACTGAAAGCAAATGAAGATGTGAATGCATGGCGATATTGAGTGTAAGCAGGAGTGAATGATCATGCATGCAAATAAGGAATGCAAGATTCAGAAAATGGAACAACATGCATGTGTGTGAAACGAGTCGCCAAATCGGCAACTGTTCATGCAAGACATTGTCATGCATGTGACAGTAGTGAGATGCAAACAAAAACTGAAACAGATCTTGTACAGACTAACATGCATGCAAAAAGAAGAAAGCATTCACAGAAATCAAGCAAACAACATTCACACATGCCAAAACACAAAAAGCGACATAAATGTTGTAAAAGACAAGTAAAGAGGACTTACCCAAAAATAGTTGAGTTGGACATGTCAAAGACTCTTGGATGTGCTGTGGGATGTCAGAGCTCCAAGATCGATGTGAAAAATGAGCTCTAAAATGTCAAATAAATAATTTTGAGGCTCATGATGCGCATGCATGCCACAAATCTAGGAAAAAGTGATATTTGGAGGAAAGTTTCTAAAACAATCTTTGCATGTAACCTCCAACTTCTAAAAATAGCTCCCTAAAATCTAGGGATGATTTTTGCATGGTGCTTTTTTCTATTTTGGGAAAAAGCATCCCATGCATTCAACTCAAGTTTTCTCGGTCCTGTGTGGAACTGGTCAACGTGAAGGCACATGCAATAGCCTACTTGACTAAGGGATATTTTTGCGCAATTCCTGGGAGGAAGTTAGGCTGGCTGTCTAGAGGGATTGCACAATTTCTGGGAGGAAGAGCTGACTACTGCTTAGAATTGCTTAATTTTAGGGCGCAGCTGCACTACTGGGCCAGATTGTGCAATTTTCCAAGGGAAGGTTGTTTGGCAGGATTACGTAATTTTTTAGCCCAGTAGGCTAGCAGTCAAATTTTCAATTTCTAAAGGGAAGGTTGGTTCCCCTCTAGAATTGTGCATTTTTTTTAGGGAGCTGCTCAACCAGCAGCTGGACCAAGTCTGGAGTGGAAACCTATTTTTATCTCAAAATCATGTCCTAATAGGCTGCAGACCAGGAAGACTTCAAGTAACTATTTCAAACCAATATTTTGACTAAGGCTTAGCCTCCTTAGCCTGAGAGGGCTCTCTCAAAAGGGTTATTGATTTTGACTAATAATAAGATGGCTAACTCTTGTGGAATAACATTAACAAATATGAAGGTTGGATAAACATTACATAAGTTTCCATTGGGCCTATGGAGTCAATCATACTTCAGTAAACAATGACACTGCCTTTACATAGAAGTCAGGGCACTTAGCATTTAGATGTTCAGAACACAACTCATATAAAACCAAAGTTCATAAATGCATACAGGAAATCAGAGCACAATCAGTGAATTCTGAGTGATTACACATCTATGCAACTGTAAAAGACATTAAGGAAAGAATAAAATCACACATTCTGAACATGGAAATCCTTCATGAATCCTGAGAAGAAAAGCAGCCAACTTATATTACTGAACTCTGTATTTACATAAGCCAAAACAGTCCTCTGTTATAAAATTTCCAACCCTTTCTACATTACATCTTCTTCTATATATAGAGCTCTTTACATAACTTATATTCCTCCTCAATCATGAGGGGAATTCAAATTCATCCTACTATGACACCTATTGATACTTAAAACTAACTATTAAATGCAAATGACACCTAACTAGGAGTCCTAGAGACCTAATACAACTAGGAGTGTAACTCCTTATTATGATTACAAACAACCTTATCTAAGCATTTAAAGCATTATTTGACAACTTTCAACCTAAAGAAGTTGAATTTGATGAAGCCTCCCACGTGGTCATCTGACTGCTGAAGACAAACCCTAGAAATTAGGGAACATGTTTCCCTGTTTTTAGGTTTAGGATCCCTGAAAATGGCACGTGGGACAGAGCCTTTATCTCATCATCCATGACACATTTTTCGAAACTGAAGAAGGTTTTTGTATTCCAAGATGTCTGGAACAAAAACCTCTCTTGGTTTTTTAAAATACTTCTCCAGCTTTCCAGAATCGATCCTTGAAGAAGATGTGTAAAACAGGAAATTTTGATTTTTGAAAAACTGCACCTACAGCAGTTTTGTAGTGCAAGTTTAGGCTTTCATTTATCCCACCTCAGAATGGATTTGAAGAAACGGAAATATTTTTTTTTAGTGCAGCATGTTATGAATAAAAACCTCTTTCCGTTTGAAAAATTGAGTTCTCAGCTGCTCAGGAAAGCTTCTGTAAGTTAACTAGTAAAAACAGTTTTTCTGCTAAAACAGGTTGCTTCAGGGGTTTCGTAGCGCGCTACGAAACTGCTGAGTTGTTCCAAAAATCACAGTTTCAATACCAAAATCTGATTGTCTTGGGCTTTCTTTTCTCAACAGCCACTCATTGAATGGATTAAAGGCCAAAGAGTTAACCTCACTCTAATGAACTACAACTGATTGTTGAGGCTTGTTAGGTGCAGGTGTACGCATGTCCCATATGAGCAAATGGCAATCATTTCCAATAGAGCCAAAAAGGTATTCATCCTTGAAATGCCATGAAACATCTTCAACTGCTCCCTCATGAACCTTTAACTATTTGATTGGCCTCAAGCACTTTCTTTCCAAATGCAGCGTTTATATCCCACAAGCATATTGTGCATCGTTTGAAGCACTTAGTATGTGACCTTATTTTAGAGGACTCCGTGTCAAACCATATCCTTCATTAGAATGACCTTTCAATATCAATTCAGGATTTCAAACCCTTCCTTGAGGAGCCTTTGATGGATTCTTGCTGTAATCAAACACATAACATCTGAGCTCACTGTCTTGGTTGCAATGACAAAATGAATTATGTGGCATGTAGCGAGCCTTGTTAACTTCTCCTTCATATTTGTTGTTTCCACATTGCTCCCAAGAGTAATTACTGGTATAGTTGATGCACATAATCCCATTGGAATGAATTTCTTCTCACCAAAGACAATATGAGCATATACTCCATCTGAGATTATTAACAAACCTAACCCTTTAGTTGTCTCTGCAATGTGAAGATGACATGAGATATAAGCTTTTGTTCTGGCTGAAAGATAGTTCTTGGGACAGAGCTCATAACTTCTCACAAAAAACGTATTTGGAAAAAATTAAGGATGCTTTTGTGAACCAATCCATGCTGAACAAAAACCTCTTTTGGTTGTTTGAAAAACCTTCCCTACCGCCCAGAATGTGTCATTGAAAAACAGGTGTCAAACAAAGAAATATGCTTGTGAAAAACTTGCAAATACAGCAGTTTCGTAGCGCAAGTTTAGTCATCCATTTCTCCCATCTCATGATGTATTTTAGGAAACTGAAGGAGTTTTTTGTAGTTACGTCTGTTAGGAATAAACACCTCTTTCAATTTTCCAAAATGTGCTTTCAGTTGCTCTAGAGACCGCCTGGAAGTTGACTACTTAAAACAGTTTTTCTCCTGAAAAAGGCTGCTTCAGTTACCCCGGTTGTTCTTCATACAATTGCATTGGATTATCTTGTTTTATATACACTGTAGACTTGATCCAAAACCTCTTTGAAGCTTCCTTAAGCATCATGAACAAAACTAGCTATGAATAATGGTCATCTTCATAAACTTCCCTTCAAAAATATTTGCCCTTTGTCACTCAAAATTGGTCAACTTCATCAAAATATGCAGCTACAGCAGTTTCGTAGCGCGCTACGAAACTGTTGTGTAATCACCAAAACACAGTTTTAATGCCAATTCAACTGTCTTGAGCCTTTATTTTTCTTGAAATGGGTTTCTCCTCATGTCATGAAGCTTGTTCAAAACTGAATACAATAAACAACATTCTTCAAGGAAAACTTTCAAAATGTAATCTATATCAAAATTTAGGATTACCTTACATGCCTTGCTTGAGCCTTCAAAGAAATCTGATGTACGCTGACCTTGAGTTTGCCAAGTGCTTCTTATGCATGAAAGGAACTTGAGAATAACCAAGACCAATTCTCCCTTACCTCACCATTTTCCTTTGAAATCTTTTCAGTGATAACAGTGGCTCCACTTGGGATAGTGTGTCCTTGTGGTACACTAAGAACCCGCAGGTCCAGTGCCTTATCCTCTTATGATAAATGGAAATTTGTTTGAAAAGAATCCCCTTTAATCTTCTTGGGCCTTCACCTCAGGCTTAAGCTTGATGATCACTGTAGGAGAAAGAAATCTATATCTACTAAAAAATGCTCAGTCAACCTTGAGCTTATTTGCATTTTCCTACCTACCTACTAGCTACAATTTCCACTTT
>APFE031628969.1:16561-56849 GCA_000404065.3 Pinus taeda
AGGCAGGTACAATGAGCTTGGGATGCGTACACGCAGGCAAGGTAGAGAGAACCTGCGTACCCAGAGATAAACATGTTTTTTAATGACTTTCTCTCTTTTTGAAGCTTGACATGAAGAGCAGAGGTATTAGGCTTGACAAGGAGGATAATATGACTATTGATGGAGCCATATTAACTGCAGATAGTCATGGTGACAAATTTCAGTGTAACAATGGTAGATCCCAATTATTTGCAATGACAAATTTATTGTTGATATTATTACAACATAGATAAATTGAAGAGTACATATATATTTCCCTATTTGAGACAAACTTTGAACACATTTGGAGATTTCATATAAATATAATGATAAGATTTACCTATAAGACATGAGAAAGATATCTACATATAGAGCCAATCACTAGACAACACTATTATTGAGACACCGTCTCATGCCATTATAATCATGTAGATAGATAGTGTAATAGAGATACCTTACAACACCTATTCAACAATACCTTCAAGGTTCAAATTCATTAATTGATTTACTTTAGTAGCAAATTCTAGTGGGATTTCACTAAATACAACCCCACAAAGGCCACTTATGATAGTTCCCGTTGCCTTCTCTAGATCTATCCCCCTTTGGAAAGAGAATAACATATATTGCCCAATTTTTGAGGTATTTTCTTCATGTTTAGCATGGTCTATTGGGTTTTGCACGCGGAAAAGGTCAAAAATGTTAGATGTATAATGGAAACAAGCATGAAATTCAAGGTTTCTCCTAAAGTCTTTTTGGTTAATTCTAAAACACCATCTACTTGAAACATGATATATGGTAGTAACAAAAACCAACCCAAGATCCCACTTAAGAATTCAAAATGTTACAAAGAGGAGATGTCTTATACAATATCAACTATTTAATTACATAATCACACTAAAATAGACAAATTTTTAAAATTTTTAAAACTGTGAGAAAAAGGGAGTTAGAATATTATAGTTATGTCATGGTAGATATATCTGTGTAAAATGTAACTTCTATCTAAAAAATGTAAATGTAACTTCTATAGCTACATGAAATGTAAAGTTGATATAAAAAGGGTTTTGGAGTATTATAGTTACATCAGGGTGGATATAGCTAAGTGAAATGTAACTTAAGACTAACATTTTTTTTAGCTTCAGTTAACAAATTAACACTCCACAAAAAATAGCATTGAATTTGTTCTTCACCAACCAAGGGGAAATTTAAAACTAGTGTGAAAACGCTTACTCATTCCCAACCCATATTTCTGATATTTTATTTGTGTGTGGATTTAAGCTAGTGTAATGTAACTTGTACATATTTAACAATTTAAATGTAAAAAATTACCGAGATTGAAGTTATACAATTAACATATTCACAATAATATACAATATGCATGAGTTATAAGTACTATGACATTCACATGTTATATCAAGGTAATTTTTTTCTCATCTCCTTAACTCTTATCTTATAGTTGGTGATGGATATAGCCTTTAAAATTATGAGCCATCCTTGTCATATCTTCTATTTAATGATGGATATAGATTTTAAAGGCATCAACCTTGTTTTTTATTTTATGTACATCAATTTAAATTGAAGTGCTCATATTTTTATTCAATATTATCCTATACAACTGGAAATAAAATGATGTGGGGGTGGTATTTCTAGTGATTTTAAAACTTGTTTTAATTGCCTAAATTTAGCCTATTTAGAGTAAATAGTTGCACTCACCATCTTATATTCAAGTCAATAACTTTTCTTGAGGGCATCTTCATTACATTCACCATATCTAAAATTTATGAAATATTAATAGCATCTGGCACTAAATAAACAATGTTTGCATAGAATCTTTTATTGTGTTTTTTACTCTGTGTCACAAATTTATTTATATTTTATGATTTTTGGTTTCAATTTCCATGCTAAGATTGGATTCATCATGCATGCTAAGATTTTCAGTTGTGCACACATCATACTACCGATTCTAATTGTATCAAAAATAGAGAGTATGCACAATGACATGTAGTGGCATGTGGTTGTCTATTTTACTCATTGATATGATTTATTTTTTAATCCATTCCAATCCTACCAGAATGAAATTAAGAGAGACAAGGACAAAAGAAGGACTATCAATAGATGAAATTAGAGACTTTTGAGTGCAACTCAAATTGTACCTGAATGTAACACAAAGTATTTGTAGTTTCCTGCTCATGGATAAGCATCAAATCACACTGTGAAAAGTTCCTTGAATTATGAGAATTTCGTTGCACCTGCACTAATCCTTGTAGTAGTTCCTTGACTTGCCTACAGATATAATTTTAGAAACAATCCTACTCCAATTCTTCTCTATGTGGATCATCTTTGTCCCCCCTATTGATAGTTATTTTTCAAGCCAACAAAATAGAACTCTCCAATTGCATAATTGCCTTTCAAAACAATGCTCGAGTATTTCGAGGTGATTGTCGAACCAATCTCTACTCAGGTCCACGAAATCCTTCATTTCTATCCATATCAAAAATCTATTTTTGTAATAAAATGATAAATCCCATGTCTGCATTCCTCATCCCTAAAATACAAATTCTTTACATTGTAATACTTTATCATTGCTCCCTTGGTGCACTAGAGATCCACTACTATGGCATGGAGATGATTGGTGTCATATAATGGTGTAGTGCATCCCTAAATATATGTCACAGAACTCCTCTCACCTCATATAACTCCTCTCATATAAAAAAATAAGAGTCCTCTCTAACTGCCTGCTCTCGATCTCATTCATCCTTAAATAACTAGATATTTCCATGGGTGACAAAATGTGCTTCAGGATTTAATATAAGGAGCTATCACTAAAAAAAAATTACAATGTAACATATTAGTTATCAATAGGAGGAACAAACCTGTCACACTACTTCCTAACTAGATCGAGATACTCCTCAATTACATCTTATAACGAACAAAGATAACCTCAACTGCCTATAGAGTCTACATATTCATGGTACCAATGAAAATATTGTCAAAAACAACATATACAACAATGTTAATCAATGTCTTCTTCTAGTCAAGGGCATGCCTAGATTTTGAAAAGTATTAAGTAGGTCAGGGTCCACCTCATACAGGATCCTCTTCTTCTTCTACTCTCTCTGCCTAGGTTTATAATAATAGAAAAGGTCTTGAAAATTGATGAGTGGGTAAAAGTTATCACACTGTTTGGGTTCTGTTAGGTTCCTATACCAGTAGGTTTCATTTTTCATGTTTGACAGTGGAAGGGCTAAATATGTTCATCATTGCATGTTGCAAAGGTTCCATATTTTGTATACAGATGAGGAAAATTAAAAAATGAAAAGAGGGTATGCCTTAAAAGAATAATCAAAAGGAAAGAAAATCAATTGGTCACAAAAGAATAGTGAAAATGAACCCCAAATCAAAGACCAGCAAAGTGGCCAGTCAAAATGCCACTACTATCTTATTGGCAGCATCACAATGTAAAAATACTGCTGCTAATCATACTTAATGGATGGCCCAACAGTTTAATGTAGACCATGCAATGTTTAAATTGCTTGTTGTAGAATAGAGAATGATTCCTGTCCAAACAGCTCAAGCTTGGTAGATGACTAGCTAGGTAGAGAAATGAAGGAGCCCAACTGCTTAATCTGGGTCCTTGGAAGAAATAAGGGTAGATTTAGATAGGAGGGCAGTCAGAAGAAAAGAGGATAATGAGGGTTTGCTAATTTAAGTGCATCCAGTTAAAGTGAAGAAAAAATGTTAGGATTTCTAGGCTGGGTAAGTAGTGTAAGGTTGCAGAAGTAAAGGTGCCATTACCATTTGGTTCATCATGAAGAACTCATCTCATTCAGAATATTGGCACCATGGCAAAGGTTTGATGACATAACAATGGAAGCATGACTAATTTCCCCCTTTTTCCCAAAACATTATTTATTAACATCCTCTCAAGGACCTTGGGATCTCCCCAAAAGTCCTGTTTCACTTCATTCCATTACAAGTACCAAGTTAAACTATGAGTTCACTCAAGGAAAAGAAGCCACATTTCTTGTGTAAAAATCATCATTCTGAATTCCACTCATTTTCCATATCTAAGTTTCATTTCATAAGCTTAGCATTTTCCCCTGCACTTTCCACCTCACAAAGTCATATTAACAACTAATTTATTATTTAGCTCCTTAACATTGCTCCCCTACCCTAGCTCTACAAAAAACTATATAAAATCCCAAAAAATCTATTTAAATATTCCCCCCTAGCAATATAGCTATATAAGTCATGTCATGGGGAATACTTAGTCCATCCGGGACTAGTATTAACCCTCCACTGCCCTAAACCTATGGGATTTGATTAAAACCCTTGGTTAAAATCAAATAACCATATTGCCCCCTGCGCTAATGTTGTAAGGATATATTTATATGTTGAATTAAACATAAGCAGGCACATTCACACTAAACCCTCACTAAACCTAAGTCTAAACCCACCCCCCGCTCACATTTTTTATTACGCAACTGGCGGGTCCCATGCCTTAACTTGCTTTGACCACGTATCCCCCGCCAGCCATCCGATGATCAGCAATCCGGATCGAAAGGTGGACGGTCGCTTTCACCAGCAAATGGCGAAGGTTTAGCGTCCGGGGGATTGGCGATTTTGCCGCCGTACCCCCGCCACGCATCGCCTTCCTGGGGTGTTCGAAGCCCCCTCCCCCAATACCAGTTATGACTGAAGGGTGGTGCGGGGAATACCGGATACCACCCTCCACCCATTGACGTCACACCCACGCCACCTGTGACGTCACCGCCGCATCCCCGCTGCTACTCCACGTCGCTCCCATGTCATCCACCTGCGTCCACGCCCTGCCACCGTGTCACCGCCACGTCGCCATCCTCGTTAAGCGCCACGTCATCCTGCCGTACCTGGGACCCGCCAACGATGTCATGCTGACGTCATCGCCAAAAAGTGCCAAAAGCGCCAAAAAGTCCCAAATCAACATAAAATGACGCGAAAGGACCATTTTGTGACATTTTCATTGGTCGTTTGGGAGCGCTGTGCATGCAGACTACGTCGTTTTGCTACCTAAACCTGGAATTCACTCACCCAAGCTGCTGCCGCCCTCGAATTCGACTCAATTGCTCATCATTGTACCAGTCCAATGCCCTCGGAGCTATAAAAACTAGGTATTTTCCCACAGTCAACTCATTTCACCCCTGTTTTCACCATTTTATCCAATTTACCTGCATAAAATTCTGCAAGCTCCCACACTAAAGGAACTTATCCACCTAAATACTGCCTAAGTTCCCTGGTGAAGCCCCTGCTCCAACAAACTCGGTAGAGCTACGCCCTTCTACAAAATTCACCGTTAAAGAGTGATTTTGAAACCCGAGCTGCGGCAAAAGTTCACACCACTGTGCATTGATCCCTTTTACCATAAATCCCTCTGCAAAGGTCCAGCTACTTTGCTCAAAACATTTTTTTTCTCTCTGCAGATTGCCCCACAGTTTATTAATCTAGTGAAAAAGTCTATTGAAGCTCTGTAATTTGCCTTTATCATAAATACTAACAGGAAAAGTCACTCCCAAGTACAAATTCAATTTGCAGTCTTCGGTAGTTTCACTAATCCTGATCTCAAGTATTAATCTAGAAAAGCTTTCAATATGGCCACTCCATCAGCTCTAGATGTTGCTCCTATTAATACACCTAACAAGGAGCTTGAAGCACTGCCTTTAGTTGACAGTGATTTCCTCATTCGGGATTTTGTTGGAGATAGAAACCACTTGCAGACCTTCTGCCAGCTAACGAATAGCTACTTAAGCAATAGTGACATGTATGGCATCTGGGAGTCAAATTTGCCCATCTAGTTCTTGCCTTTTGTGAATATTTTTACTGAAATAATTCACCTTTGTGCTGAAAATTATGACCCAATCCTCAGAGCTGTCAAGTCTCCATCTGGGAGCATACTTTTTCATATTACTCCTGATTCCATCAATCAGATGCTCAATTTCAAACAGACCCAACTGCTCTTTCCTTTTTCCATAAAATACCTGCTCGATGAAGGCCCCAAGCTCTCCAGGACTGAGATTGCTACAATTGCCAGGACATTCATGAGAGCAGACCGCCAACCTACTGGGCCACCTCCTTTCCTGTATATCAATTTCAATGAGGTAGGCAAGTTTCTTGTAGACATGATATCCTTTGTGTTGGGTTTCTCAACAAGTGAGCATATTGATGAAACTGTGTTGGTCCTTTTGTCTGGATATAAGCCTTGGGAAGCCCCCTACTCTGAAATACAACTATGCCAAGTTCATTGCTAATAAAATACATGACCAACTGCTGAAGCTAGACAGGGAGGAAATATTCAAATATTCATCACATATCTATCACCTGTTCATGTACTATCAGGCAGATTGCTTCCAATGCCCCATCAAAAAGCTGGATTCACAGGGTGAAAGGAGGTCTGTTATCTTTTGGTCTTCAGTTTTTCATCAAGTCCAGAACTCTCCTTATTCTTACTGTGAGTTCATTGACCAATTTGTTTATCCAGTCACATGCCTCTTGAAAATAACTCCTCCCAGATTGTCAGATGATATGAAAAAAATATTACAGCTGCCCAAGAATTACAAAATATGTGATTGGTATCTATACCAAAATCACACTGTCATTAGGATCTATGGCTGTGAGATCTGTCCTTACAGGCTCCCAAGATATGTACCTATGAGATTGTTTGCCTTGGAATACTATAGGAAACTCATTAATTATGATCTTACACATTTTCATAGTGCCAAGAAGAAGGCCAACCTGAAATTCAAAGACCATCTAGGCCCCTTCATCATGAACAAGAAGGATGGTTGGCAAGATGATGATCAAATACTGGGGCAACAGTTTAAACTAAAAAGGTGTTTCTGGAGGGTTCCTTATGACCCTAATGGCTTCATCAGTGCTAGAAGAGTCAAATATAGGCTGTTAGCCTACAAGCATTGTCCATATCCACAAATTGAACAATATGCCAACAAAGATGAGTGGGTTCCAGGCACATTAATTGAAGAATTCACTCAAGAAGAGATAATGGAGCAAAATGTCAAAGATTTAGAAAAAACTCTTGACTTGGATTCTTTTCACGAGGTGCCATTTAAGCTTCCTCTCCAAGTCGAGGAAGGCACCTCCACAGTCGCAAC
Organism: Pinus taeda; assembly: GCA_000404065.3. Lineage (NCBI taxonomy): Eukaryota > Viridiplantae > Streptophyta > Pinopsida > Pinales > Pinaceae > Pinus > Pinus taeda. Next base: position 23,722 of record APFE031628969.1, read on the forward strand.
TCCACAAACTACCCAGCAAGTATCTACAACAACAACATCTACAACAAAGGGAAATGAAGTGATGGATGCATAGCAGGAGACAAAGACAGAACAGCCCACCACTTCCACAGATCAAAGTCAAGGGCAGGCCCCTCTACAGCAAACTGAAACATCACAGCTTCCAGTCTTGCAAACTCCTCTTAATGAGGAAAGAGGTAACAAATGGGATAGAGAGGAGGCCACACCTCCAAGTGGGTCAACACAGCAACCAGAAGCCAAGAGGCAAAGAATTGACGCTCAGGCTGAAGAAGAGATCATTAAAGAAAGGGAACAAAGCTAGAACAGAGAAAGAGAGCCCAGCCAGCAGACTACTACCAGCTCATTCCAACAGGAACAAGGTATGCAACATAGTACAGAGGTGTCATCTTCCAAGCAGCAGGGCAAGCAGCCAGCTGGCGTCAAAGGAACTTTTATGGAAATTAAGGCACAAAATGAACTGTTAAGAGTAAAATTTTGTGATCAATTCTTATAAACAACACCCTCCAAGCAAAAAAGACTGATGGAAGCTTATGATATCAAGGAGGACAAGATGATTTTTACTCATTTCAAGCCTAAAGTTCCAAAACCCAAATCATTTGCAGACTACACAAAGACAAATCTAGAGGTCCTGTCCCAGGACATACACCCCATGGATCAAATTGAACTGCATAAACAGATAAGGGAAATGGTTTATGCTACACTTGCAGACAGGGCCATGCTAGCCCATCAGTTAAAAGAATCACTGAAAAATACAAATACACAATTGGATTTCGAAAGGATGTCTTCCACTGCTAAGGAAAAGCGAATAAAAAATTTGGAGGATATAATTATTGATCTAGGACATGATCCTAAGGATCCAAAGGGTATCAAGGCCCTTATGAAGAAAAAGGAGGATGACATTGTTGCACTCAGAAAGTAGGCAAAGATGCCTGCAACCATTCACCCTCAAATAATAGAACTTGCACAAGAAAAACAGGTTGATGAGACCATGGATCTGCTTCTAAAAATGAATCAGAGAATACTACAGATGGAGGCAGAATTGGAAATGGCCTTGCAAGAAAAGCAAGGGGAGTCAACCTCCCAACCCCCTCAAGCATCCATAACTCTTGATCCTGCTCCTCATACACAAACAACAGCAACCCCTACTGCTATTCCAACACCTATAATAGCTACATCAACTACAGATGCAATAGTAGCAATAACAACAACACCCGAATCCAGTATGAGTATGGAGGACCTAATGAAAGTTGTCAAGGAGCTTGAAATTCAAGTGGCAGAAGTAAAGGAGGCCAAAGAAAAACTGGCCATGTTAGAAGCCAGCTATGACAAGTCTAAAATGACAGTGGCCGAGAAGCAAAGGGAAATAAAATCCCTAGAAACCAGAGTGAAAACCTTAGAAAGGGAACTGTCTCTAGACAAGACTCTGGCTGAGATCAAAAAGATTTTGTGGGCCAAAATTGGCCAATCAATCAATGACCAATGGCGATTAATACATGCCATACATGAGAAGATTGATTTTGTCCGGTCATCGGATGACCTCCCCGGCTTCGGGACAGGCGAGACCCACTTGTTTATATTATTTCTCATTCATTTAGGCCTTGCCCCTCCGTCCTCGGCTTATTACAGATCGATCGGCTCGATTTGGCACTCATCTCACTTTATTCCCCCTGATTGGTTCTCCCCGATCGTATTGCTTGCTGAGGGAATGACCTGCTTTATCTGGTCATGACTGACTGACTTGTAAAACACAAGAATTTTAGATAGGCATGGCTCAGTTTGAAATTCAAAAGGCCAGGACAACATTGGGGATTATGCCGGAACACGCTAACAAGATGATTCATTTCCTTAACACTCACACCAAGGAAGAATTGGCAGCACTAGACATACACAGTTGAACAGACACTATTCTGACAACAAAGAAAGTGCTGACCTTGATAAATTTCACAAAGACTCTGGAAAGGAAATGGCAGCAGATGCAGGTAGAAGTAAATGATTTCAGGACAAAAATAGCAGCATTGCAAAGCAGAGGATTACCCAGCCTAGTGACTGGTACTAGAAAACTATTGTCCTATGAACAATACACCACCAGGATCAACAATTATGTTGAAGATCAGATTACAACATCTACCAGCTCTAGAAAAGAAGCAGGACCTCCCTTTGGGCAATCTCTGTATGATAAATTGGAGAATTTATTTTTTATTGAGCATGAGATTAATCATCTGCTCGAAGTGCCTCCAAATTTCTATAGATATACTGAAGCAGATGAAACACTCATAAAGATAAGGAGACATCAGCTACCTCTAGCTGATTGGTGGCAAGAAATGTTGGAGGTATTTCCCAAATAATTTTGGTATACTCTTCCTTTTTTCAGCTTCATGGTCCCAGTCACGGTATAGGTCAGCAAAGAATCAAACACACAAGTACTGCAAAAAGCATCAAGGCAGTGACTCAGAAAATCATTAAGACAGCAAGCTCAGCAAACACAGATCAAAGACGCAGCTACAACCAACTTTGTTAAAATCCAAAAAGTCAAAGCTCGTCTGACAAAAAATAGTTGCCATACCAATATTAATTGCTATAGTTATTTCTCTCATTTATTTCTGTAAGAGAGTTGGTGATGTAATTTATTACACAATGACCAACCGTCTAGATATTTTATCTCCTATTTTTGTATATATATCCCCTCATAGAACGTATTGGGGGTCGATTTTTGTGAATCTCTCTCTGTAGAACTGCGTTGTATATCACAAACTTTTGATAATATAATTTTCTGGTGAAGTTCCTGGTCTCTGTACTGTCTGAAGGTGAAAATGGAGGACTGTGTTATGCTGCAGAATTCGTATGTCGTTTAATGAAACATTAAGTTACTCTGAAGCACGTTTTGTCTTTCTGTGTATGCATAAATTTCACATATGTTTCATCATCATAGCAACAGGGAAAAAGAATAGCTTAGGACTTGTTTAAATACACCTTATTCTCAATCTCTGTTTCTAAATATGTTTTCTTCAGAATTAGCCATGGATATGAATTCTTAATTGCTCATATTTAAACTAATTCTCTCACTGTGAATACTATTTAGGAATTTTTAATTCCTCTTAGACAACATTCTTGCTTTCTCCTCAATTAGCATAGTGGAAGATTCTTGACTTCCTTTCAGTCACTGATTTCATGCTTTCATCTCCCAAATTTGAAGAATTTTTTCATAAATGCCTATCTGGCTTTGCAGCAATACCATTCCCTCGAAAACATACTTCAGCAGTACACAGTCATGAAATCCATTGCCCAATGGTTAAGACTTCTCTGTAATCTATACGCCAGCTCTATTTGAATTCACCAACCAACCAAATTTAAAACAAAATCAGTGCCCCATAACTAGCCTAAAATCACCACAAAACAATGCTAAGTTATAAAGAGAGAGCCATCTCTAGTTACAGGTAGGCTAGGACCTGTAACTAAAAGACTGGTTAGTGGTTACCTAGGATGTATTCTGTATAGGAAGCAGGGAACAACCTGAGTGATAACATAACCCTACGAATTAGACTCTAAAAACATAAAATTTACTTGACCATGTCTAACATAAAAACTTTGGAACCGTGTAGGTTGTCCAAAATTTTAAAAACTTTTTACAGTGATAATAGATACTAGACTTAATAACATCATGATTATATATCTTGTTAAATGCATGAATGAGAGCTAACCCGCAAGGGGGAAAGAACTGTATGATAGCCGAGTTCTACTCTTTCATTGAGGCATGGTCGAGACATCTCATGGGGAAAGTTATAATGTACATTGTTCTATTACATTCAGTATCTACTTGATATACACTTTTATGACATGAGTAAAATTTAAATGATAGGTGGCAAGATGATCTAACTGGATTATTCAATGACAAGTCCAACCAGCACTGTAGTGTGGTCCGTATTAAGACATTGACCCTAGTTGTGGGGAGGGGTGGAGGCATTTCCCATCGTATATCCTCCAAACTTGGAATCATGGGAGGGTAGTGGTGGACATGCTCCCCTAGACGTGTGATGACGATTGTTAGTTGCCTGCTAGGGAAGTTAGGTCGATATAGTCGACGCTTCCGCCATGTTGGTTTTATCTGTGTTTAGATTGGTATAGCCCATGCCACTATATATAGTAGCATTGGATGGATAGGGTTGGAACAAAAGTAGGTCATGATGGATAGGAGGATATAGATCAGTTGGAGACTCTTGGTGGGAAGTAATGTCATTGTCTGACTTATCAATTTTACTACTATAACTCCCTCTATTTTGTTATGCCTTCGAATTCCTTGTATCTTTTCACTCAAACTTCAGGACAAAGTTTTCTGAAGGAGGGGTGTATGTAATGCCCCACTTAATCTTATCATGAAAATTTTATTAATGTTTACATTACCTGAAAATATTGAGAAATATTGGTGAATACCTTCATTTGGCAAACTGTAAATTTTATTTATTGATATAAATTATATTATTGCTATTATTCAAAACTTCTCTTCTCAAATTTAATCCTAGATAGGATATGGTCCCCTTCCATTATTCCAGTTTAAATATTCATGCCACATTCCCAAATGTCCTCTCACATTTACTTGCGAGAATACATGGTCCTCTCCAATTAATTACCCAATTTCATATTCATATCACATTCCCAAGTGTCCTCTCACATTTAATTGGGAGAAGACATGGTGCTCTCCAATTAATTACTCAATTTTATATTCATATCACATTCCCAAATGTACTCTCAACATTTACTTGGGATAAAACATGGTCCTCTCCAATTAATTACCCAATTTTATATTCATATCACATTCCCAAATGTACTCTCAACATTTACTTCATAGAAGATGCGGTCCTCTAAAATTAATTACCCAATTTTATATTCATATCACATTCCCAAATGCACCCTCAACATTTACTCGGGAGAATACATGGTCCTCTCCAATTAATTACCCAATTTTATATTCATATCACATTCCCAAATTTACTCCCAGATTTACTTGGGAGAAGGGAAGTCAACTGTAAGAATGAGGGAAAAGTTATGACATTAATGAGAGGTGGTTGAGGTGGAGAAGAGAGGAGGGGCACAAAAAGGGAAGGAGGAAGGGAGAAATGGGGGGATGTTTCTTTTGGTTTTGGTTGGCTATGATTCTTGCGGAATTGTTGGAGAGAGAGGAAGGGAGTATTGTTTATCTTGGTCTTAGACACACAGACTATATGTGTTTGGACTTGGGCTCAGAGGGCTGGGGAACCTGTGGAGGTTTCCTGGGCTAGGAATTACTTCCTAGTTGGCTGAAAGGTAAATCTAGTTGGTAGTCAAGAGGAGTGTTCCAGTAGGAGCAATAGCTCAAGGGAATCTCCACCGGGCCATTGATATAGGTATTCCTCTATTTATATATTCCCCATGTAAGTGATTGAAATGAAATATTCACTATTAAAATTGTAAGAATTCGAATTTAAATGGTAAATTATTATCATTTAAATGTCTTTTAAGAAAATAAATTATTGTTTCTTATTGCATTTAAATTTAGAGAGTATAGATCTGATAGAAGACCCTAGGACAGGATCGTACAAAAGCATCCTCTCATACATATCTAGAAAAGTAGTTTACTAAAAAAAAATATTGTAAATAAGCTATAATATCATGAAGAGAAGGACACAAACATAACCATCATGAAATCATGAAGGGTCCTCTTGTTCATGAGTTTTTCTCCGTAATATGGTATATCTTATCATAGGCCAATTTTCACATAACATTCTTCGATGTATTCTGTTAAGGGTTTTGATGCATGGGATTTTATTTCATCCTTTTTATTTTATTCTTTATGATGGTTTTGGAATGAATGATCTGTTAGGGGTTCCTAGTTTGCTAAAAATATCCAAGTTAGTCCATCCACTAGTGATCCTCCTAAGAAAAAGATTCCTTGGATAAGATTTTATGATACAACCAAATCCTATGTTCATTTAGAATCAAAGCATTCCTCTCTTCATCAATTGTGTGAATTTTGATGGTTCCATTATCATATACAATATTAATATTATAAGTCCCAAGCCACTAACTATGAAGATTCTCTTTGAAAAAAATAAACTTGATGTCAAATAACAAGGCCTAGTATTTGACTTTGAAATCTTTCTTTTTGATGGACCTTTCATGCATGTTGGGTAATTTAATAAATGGTTTAATTACTTCATTAATTGTCAACCAAGGTTCATGTACTTGGGAAGTGAATGTGCACAATATATGCTAGGAGTTCTATTTTTTGTTTTAAAAGATAAAATTGAAATAAATATAAATGGAACTAGATCAAATCAAAACATTCCTACACAAATGTTTTTTCCATCAAAATTACTCGTTTTCAAGAAGAAAAAATTCAAGGAAAAATCAATTGACAATTATCACTATAAAATTGAATCAAAATTTAATCTATTGCAACAATAATTAAAATTTACTCTATTTGAACTAAATCAAAATTTAATCTATTGCAACAAGAATTAAAAATTATGCTTATTTGGACTGAATTGAAAAATCTATTCTAATGAAAAATTCAAAATTCTAAGTCTACTTGCAAGAAATTGAAATATTCTAAATTCTCTTGCAAGCAAAAAGCTCTATTCTATTAAAAAAAAGAGGAAATCTAAATCTAATAATCTTAGAAAAATAGAAAGCTAATATGTAACTCTGAAGAATTACAGATGTGCGTAATTATGATTATAAATTTTGCGTTCATTAGTCATGAAATCAAAGTAAAAAAAATTGGATAAATGTTGTGGAAATGAAAGTTTTTTGTCTTTTATGAGCCCTCGGCCTATTCAGAACTACTGAAGATTAAACCAAAAATCGATGAAATAATATTATTAAAAAACATCAATGAAGTGCAATGAAGAAGACATTATTCATAAAATAAGTTAAAATTAACATAACCAGGGACTAAATTAACTTACAACTCTCCACGAGGGCCTCCTATTGAGAGCAAGCATGAAATCAAATTATCAAACTATTCACCCACGCAATGATCAACAAAGGAGCACAATGCTTTGTATTAAATGTTGAAGTCTTCAATAGAAAATGATTACAAATTTATAAAGAGTAATGATGTCTATTACTTTGCGTCAGGGCCTTTTATAATCCTCTATATTAAATAAAATAAAATAAAATTTAAGAGTCATAAGTTAGGAAGCAAGCTTTTACTTTGACAAGTAAGAAAGTAAATCAAAAATAGAGTCTCTCTTCTAATGTTTTTCTACTGGAAGAGGAAGTCATGAGATGATTTTAATTAGACATATCGATTCCAAATTCTTCTCATAAAATTCCACATCCACTTGATAATGCCATGATCCTCCTTCAAATTTTGTGCACGGTTGGAGTATTATAACTAGAGTTGACTTCTTGTCTGACCATTATACCTCTTGAATTGGATGAGTTGATAGATAATTATGATAGTTGGATTTCCATTTTTCGATGATTTTACATCTACCTATATCCTTTATTCCTTCTAAATCATGCTAGAACCTGTCTAACCATGGATGTAGTTGCAGAATCTTTGGTTACTTGCAGAATGAGTGTGATTCGGTATCTATAGGAATGTTTTTATTAAAATTAGTAAAGAAACAACATATTATAAACCATGAATGATTGATACATTTTATGATGTTTGAACATATCATAGGTGACCTTTCAACTTTGAAATGTGGAAAAATTATCATGAAATTGATGGAAGGGAAAGAAAAAGACAATTTTGGACTTCAACAATGCAATTGATCTCTTTGATGTTATTTCATTGTTTTTGGTGTAAGGTATTATGGAAAGGTTTATCCAACTTGTTGATCTAGAGGATTCTTTACTCATGGGATTCACATAATTCCATTTCAATTTGTACAGTTGTTCTATGTTTCTATATTTCTATTTCAATTGGCAACAGTACTCTTTTCCCATACACTAGCTCATCTGGGGTGTAGCCAGTAATACATTTCCATGTCATTTGGTATGCCTATAGAACTCTAGGAAATCTTTTTTCTTGAGGTGTAGTTGGACAATATTGGTGATGATAGCCTACATAATTTTGTTTGGCCCTTAGACTTTACCATTAGCTTGTAGATGATATGGTGTAGTAACCCTTTGTTTGATCTCGTATAAGTTTATCAAGTCATTCATGATCCTCAAAGTGAATTGAGTGCCCCTATTAGTCATGTTTCTTGAGGTATCCCCAATTTAGAAAATATTTGCACATGATGGAATTATGTTATTGCTTTCCTAGTCATTGTTAGGAGTTTTTTGGTTTCCATCCACTTTGAACACTATCAATAAATACAAGGATGTAGGAGCTATGGTAGGAATAATTATTTCTTGGTCCTAAAAAATTAATGGAATTTTTTTGGAAAATTTTCAATACCAACTATGGAAATAATGAAATCTCATCTTATTGCACTAGTATTCTCATGGAAAGGAAACTACAAAACATATTTGCAAATTCCTTCGCATCTTTGAAGTTGGTGGGCCAATAGTAGACTTGTTGAAGTACCTTTTACCTAATACACTTATTTTCAAATTGTTCCCCACATGGATCATCATGACAAGCCTTCAAGATCTAATAGATCTCATTCTCTCACATATATCTCTAGATGATGAGATCAAGTCATGTGTAGAAGAGAGAACCACTAATCCAGAAGAACCTCCAAATTTTTCTGATGATCATTTGTCAATCATTTGGAGATAAATTATGTGAAAGTGTAGGTTTTAACCCTGTACAAAAATTAGCTAAAAATGAATTCTTAAAACACAGAAAATATACAATGGTAAGAAACACAAAACAAATACATAGATATTTCCCCCTAGATCCAAAAACTACTAGATTGATTTTTCATTATATTCCTTTCAATGTTAAAATGCATATACATACATGTGAAAGAATCAATAAACCCCAATTCATTAACCCTATAATAGAACATGGTCATAGTTCCCTTGACCGGATCTACAAAATATCATGGAAAAAAAACCATCATGCCCAAAATGATGTGCAAAGTCCATGCAAAAGACTATAGGTAGGTCCAACCACCTAAGATATGGGAAGAATATAACACAAAGACAACATTCTCCCACTTGTTTTTTTTATTCCATAAGAGGTCACATGAGAGATTAGTCATTGGTCTAGCCCGACAATGCCCATTCTTTCCCTACACTAAGAGAAATCCTTAGTTATCACATACTTTTTCAATTAATCTTCAGTATTCTTCAAAGTTTCTACCTTTACCAGCAACAACTTTTTGTCCTCAACCATATCCCTCACAAAGTGATATTGAAAATCAATGTCCTTTGTCTTTTAAATGATAATCAAGGTTGTTTCCCAATAAAATTTCACATTAGCTATCACAGTCCATCCTTATAGCTCGCTATACTAACCCCATACTTGAGCACAAGCTCTACAACCAATTTGTTTCCTTTTTTTACCTAAGTGGTTCCCATGTATTCTTCATGCGTAGTCGAAAGTGCCACTATAGACCGTCTCTTGCTAATCCAACTAACTGCACCTCCAAATAGGTTAAAAACATACCCACTTGTAGATATTCTTTGATCCAGATCTTCAGCCTAATCTGGATCAACAAAGCCATGGATGTCCAAAAAATTTTCCAATCCTTGTTATCCTTGGTAGAAAAACCCATTGTCATTAGTGCTGCACAAATACCTGAAAACCTACTTCATTTTTGTCCAATGCTCCTTCCCTCGTTTTGACATAAACCTGCTCAATACTTCCATTACATGTGCAATATCTTCTCTTGTACATACCATTGCACACATTAAGCTACCAACTACACTTTCATATGGAACACGGGATATTCTCTTCCTCTTCTTGCGCCTTAGGACACTATTCTAAAAATAATTTTACACCTACAGGAATAGGAACCTTCATTGTTTTACTATCCTTCATATTAAACCTCTGCAATATCTTCTCATCATAATTTCTCCAGTTTAACCAGAGCTTTGTCTTTGCATGATCTCGTTTAATTTCCATGCCAAAAATATATTTTGTAGCAGCAATATCTTTCATGTCGAATTTGGAGGACAATTGAGTCTCTAATTCCTGGAAAATTTCTTTGTTATTTCTAATCAGCAACACATCAGCCACATACAAGACCAAGTAAATAACAGGTCACCAATTAATTTAAAACACACACAGTGATCTTCCTTGCTTTTGGTGAATCCAAGTCCCTGTATATATGTACCAAATTTATGATACCACATCCTTGGTGACTGCTTTAACTCATACAAAGAATTTTTTTAACCTGGATACAATTTCTTTCTTACGCTTCACTGCAAATCGTTCAAGTTTCTTCATGTAGATCTCTTCTTCCACATCCCCGTGAAGAAATGTTGTCTTCAGATCTATCTATTCTACCTCAAAATAAAAATCAGAATTAATAGGTGAAAGTAATCTAATAGAGGCTACCTTGGTAACTGGAGATATCACAAAAATCAATTCCCAATGCCTAGGAACAACCATTTTCCACCAACCTATGTTTTTATTTCTCGAGCTTGCCTTCTACATTCATCTTCTTCTTAAACACTCAATTACTTCCAATGTGTTTCCTTCGAGCCGACAACTCAACTAGATCCCAAGCCTCATTTTTGTCCAAAGATGCCATTTCATCAACCATGGCCTCTTTCCATAGTTTACCATCCTCTGAATCTAGTGCCTCCCTGATAGATCTGGGATCATCTTTAGTAATAGATAAGACAAATTTGAATAGAAAGCAGTTGGAATATACCTTTATGGCTGCTTAATGTCTCGAGTTGATCTTATCACAACTTGAGTTTGTCTCTCTTCATATTCTAATTCCCCTTCTATTATATATTTTGAATCATCATCCTTTAGCTCAAACTCTATCTTCTTAGGTTCCTTTGGTAGGAATTAATGTTTAATAACATATTTTACCTCTCTAAACACCACATTGTGGTTGTAGACAACCTTCCTTGTTTTTGGGTTCCAAATATTATAACCTTTTAAACCATCCTTATAATTAATAAAGATGTACATTTCATATTTACTATCCAAATTGGTTATATTGTCCATTGGAAAATGTACATATGCATCATAACCAAATACACTTAGATGTGAAAGAGAGAGATTCTTATGAGTCCATACCTCTTTTGTAGTCTTATCCTCCAACTCTAATGAAGGTGATTTGTTGACCATGTAACATGTAGCCTCCACTGCGTCTACCCATAATTATTGTCCGAACCCAACATCAGTAAGCATGCTTCTTTCCTTTTCCATCAATGTCCTATTCATTCTTTCTGCAAATCCATTTTGCTAAGGTGTGGATGTAGTGGTCTTCTGTCATGCTCTACCACATTGCTTACATAACTCTTCCAATTCCTTATTGTAGAAGTCTCCACTGTTATCTATCCTCAACACCTTTATCTTCTTCTTTGTTTGGTTTCCCACCAGATCCTTAAATTCTTTAAAACTGTTAGAGAAATTTCGGTGAAATCGCATACAAAATCATTTGTCGATGCATTTCGAACCAACCGGTGTGGTTCTGATGAACCACACCAGTTGGTTCGAAATGCGTCGAGAAATGATTTTGTATGTGATTTTGCCGAAATTTCTCTAACAATATTATGGATCATAGAAGTCTAAATTCTTTAAAACTCTCAAATAATTCGTGTTTGTTTTTAGAAATATATCCAGGTATTCCTTGAGAATTCATCTACCAATGATACATAGTACACAAACTTACATAGTGATGGAACTCACACAGGTCCAAGCACATCACTGTGCACAACCTATAATATACCTTTCACCCTCTTCGCACCAGATGGGAAAATCACCCGTTTTTTCTTCCCATATACAAAATTTTCACATAAATTGGAATCTAGAGAGAAGTTATACATACCTTCTTCTACACCATTACCATTAAATACTTGACAACCCTCCTCTCCAATATGTCCAAGCCTTTGATGACATAGCATGGTCTTTTCTCTCAAGACCACTAGATTTTCTACTCCATTTTTAGTAACTATAGAATTGTTGCACCCATCAATAAAAATACTACCTAGAAGCTTATACATAGTTCCAATTTGAACTCCCCACATTAATACTAGTGGTTCCCAAACCATCTTCCAGGTATCTTTCTTGAACATTGTTTTTACAACAGCGTCATCCATCCTGCTTATAGAAATAAGATTTCTGGCCAATGGAGGAATATGCACAATAAAAAAGAGTGTTCTAATCCTTCCACCTTGCAACTTGAGCTTAAATTTTCCATGTCTGACGATTCTGTACTTCCTGTCATCCCCTAAGAATACATCACCACCATCATATTTCTAATACTTGTAGAACCACTCCCTGTGAGGAGTGAAGTGAAAGGTTGCACCTGAGTTAGTCAACCATGCCTCCTCACCTACATGTGTACTTGAAGAAGAATCCAATTACACATCTCCACCTTCACCTTGGGTGGTTTTCACCTTTGCAGAAGGAGAATCATCAGATCCATTTGATTTCTTATGAGTTTTACATTTATAGTCCTTTTTGAAGTGACCTTCCTTTTTGCATTTCCAATACACCTTTAGAGGTTTTCCTAGATATTTACATCTCCCACTCGAAGAATTATTTTTTCTTCTATTTTGGGACTATCCTCATACAGAAAAGGAATCACCATTCTAGTCCTGCATATTTTTCCATCTCATCTTCTCCAATAGAAAGGATGAGACTATTTCATCAAACTACAAGGTAGTTGTATTCCTACCTATTGCAACAACCAAACTATCCCATAAATATGGTAGAGAACACAACAAACTGATGAACTTATCTTTGAAATCTGATATTTTAATATCAACATATAAGAACTGACTTACCAAATTATTAAATGAGTACAGATGCTATGCCATTGAGACTTCATCCTTCATCCTCAAGTTATATAACTTTTTCCGTAGGAACAGTTTATTCACCATAGACTTAGATTGGTACAAATTCCATAGTTGTCCCACAAAGCCTTCACCAAAGCTTCCCCTGATACATTCAACAATAATGAATCTAATATACACAACCGTATTCTTCTATTTCTTTCTAATCGAACTTCTTGCAGTCTTATTAAGACATTGTCGCTGGTTTAGTCGCTAGATATACTGTGATCCACTGACCTTTATCCACCAACAGATCCTCCATGTTGAGTTTCAACAAATCAAAACACTAACCATTAAATTTCTCGATCTCTATATTTCCACTACCTATCATATTCTTTCACTACAAGAAGCAATCATACAGGTCTCCCACTGAACAAGTTCTACCATAGTTTGCGCAAAACCCCTCATTAGAAAAGGTGTTCACTTGAAGCCATAAAAACTATGATACCAAATGTAGGATTTAAACCTGTAGAGAAATTACCTATAAACAAATTATTAAAACAAAGAAAATATACAATAGCAAGAAACGAAAAACAAATACACAGAGATTTTCCCCGAGATCCCAAAACTTGGACTACCATATTAATTTTTCATTATATTCCTCTCAATGTTACAATACATATATATACATGCCAAAGAATCCATAAACCCCAATCCATTAACCATAGAATAGATTCCCTTAAGTGGATATACAAAATACCATGGGGAGAAAACCATCATGCCCAAAAGCAGGTGTGAAATCCATGCACAAAACCATTCACAGGTCCACCCACCTAATATAGGGAAAGAATATAACACGCACCCAACAGAAAGTCTACTGACAATTAAGTAATTAATGTTATTTATGAATAATGGAAAATTAGTAGAAACTACAAATAGGTGCCTATTAGGGAAGGATTCTTGTACAAGAGGTTCATTTTTGTTAGTTGTGAGTCATGAAAGAAAAGGATCTACTACATTATCTTTTCCAAGTTTGTTGAATATGGTTATATCATATTCCTACAATAACATTAAATAGATAGTTATCCTATCCTTAGTAATTAGTTTCTTGATTGAGTATATTATAGAAACATAGTCATTGCGCAATACTACTAGATATTTCATGATATAATACCAAAACTTATTAATTACATGTATCACCACAAAAAATATTCTTCTATTATCGTATAATTTTGTAGCATTTCAACATGTCACTAATTTTGTTGTTTGGTCAACCCCAATTGAGGTTAAAGTCTTTTTTATTAATATTTTTATTGATAGAAATATTGTTCAAATATAATCCTAACATCTACATTTAGTTTTTAGCCTAAGTATCCTTGACTTAGCCACATGCATTAAAAATCATGTTCAGACTTGGTTTTTGGTAAACTAGCTTGGTGGACCAAATTTTCCTTGCTTTTTGCCTTTAAAGGGTTAATATTAGGGAAATATTGGTCCAACCACTTTCCTAAACCATCTACACATCTAAGTGCATGTTCACACCTAACCACACCTCATCGACTTGAGTTATTTGAGGATTGGCACCCCACATGAAGATTCCCGTTAAATTAAGGGATTTTGTACTCCAGACCATTTCAGCATGTTTTAAAATTTCCTTCCTTGGGAAATGAACCCCTCCTCATTCTCGCCTCATGGCGGATAGTTGGCATAGGTTGTCTTGACTCATTGTTGCTATTTTAGGCCTCCCTTTCACTTTTCTTAGCCTTTTCTAGTTTTTACTAGTTTTTTCCTAGTTTTCTAGATTCGGCAATTTCTATATAACCACCTCCCTTTGGGATTAGAGGTTTCATTTCTCATGTATTACTATTGTTCATAAATCTAATACATTTATTTAATGGAGAAAATTCTTTCTCTCCTCTCTTGAATATCAACAAATTACTTGTGTTTAATTTAACTAGAATTCTAGATCTATGAGCGTTTCTGTAAGAATTCTACATGGTATTAGAGCCGGTTCAAATCTAGTGGATTGTACACGGAATTATTTACGGGTATAGATGATTAGGAGGTGTAACAAGAAGCAATGTATCATATCTCCTAACCCACAAAACTCATTCTGAATCCTTTCAATTACTTTGAATGGAAGACAGAGATCACTCTGCTCCTCCAAAGCAAAGGGTTGTTGTTATGAAACCAGCTCACAAAAAGATAGAAAAGATGGTTGAACACCTTAGAATTCAGCCTCTTTGAGGTGGAAGCTTCCTTTACATTACACAAAAGAGCAATTCTTGGATGATATAAATGACCAGACCTCCTTTCTATATATAGGAGTCTAAGGGGTCATAATATAATCAGAGTCGACATAAAAATAATAATGTAAGGGCACAATAATAACAATAGTGGGCTTCTATGGGGCAGAATAATAACAATATGGGGACTACATGGTTACAAAAATGTAATCAGGGTGTATACTAATAACAATAAGGGGTTAATAGTAGGTAGTATAGGGGCCTAACATGCCCCTCTCCTTCAAAAAGTGTTGTCCTCAATGCTTGAGTAGTTCTTGATGCTTTTGTATAAAATTCTTGTCCTCTCATGTGGAATATTCAGTGGGTAAGTTCTTCCACTTGATGAGATACTCTGAAATTGATCGATTTCATAGCTGTCGGGTTCTTCTTTTTGTGACTGCTCTAGGTTCTAATTTGATTTTTCCTTCCTCTTCAGGTTCTGGCAATATTGTTTGAATTGGAATATACAACAAATTTTGAATGAGTGGCCATAATTCTTTGTCCTTCTTCCATTCATCCCTTGCTTCGATTATCCAATCTAGTTGGATAATAGAAATAGCAAAAAAAATTCTTCCACATCCTCATCCTTTCTTGAGAGTGCATCTGCAACAAAATTTTGCTTCCTTTTTCTATAGATCATGTTAAAGTCATAACCCAACATATTTGCGACCCATTTCTTTTGTTCTTCTAAAGATAATAGTTGTTATAAAAAGTATTTAAGACTATCATGATCCATTTTTAGCATGAAGTGGCTTCCCATTGGGTAAGGTCACCATTTCTTAAGTGCATATAGTATTGCCAACATTTTCTTCTCATAAATAGCTTGCTTGAGATGTAGTAGTAAAAATACCAAATCACCTACATCAAAAAAGTTTTCACTACAATGTTGATCTACCTCTTGTTTCATTCGAGTTTGCACCCAAGTGGCATTATCCTTTAAAAATTGGAGAACTTGTTGTTGATGCTTGATATGATCTTTCACTACTTGAACCTTTTTCTTCTTGACATGTCCTTCTATCTTTAGAGTTTGAGGAGTGGTAATTTCTTCAAATCCTTTATAAGATATGGTCAGATTCATTTCTTAATGCTTGATGTGATCTTTCACTTCTTGAACATTTTTGTTCTTGATATACCCTTCTATCATGATATTTTGAGGAGTGGTAATTCTGACCAATGAATTACAAGATATGGTTGGATTCATTTATTATTTCTCAATGTGATCTTTCACTTCTTGCACCTTTTTGTCCTTCTAGCTTGAGAGTTTGAGGAGTGGTAATTCTTGCCAATGCTTTAGAAGATATGGTCTGATTCAGTTCTTCTTTCTCTGGGGTTGGGTCCTGGTGTATATCCTCTTCTTTTGATGTTTCTTGATCATTTTCTTTCTCCTCTTTGTACTCTATGTAAAATAATTGCTTCTCAGCACACTTATGACCTTTAGTGCATTTTCTATCACAATTGTAACAAAGCCATTTTTCTCTTTTTTCTTACAATTGTTGTGGTGTAACCCTTGTACGTTGACGAACGCTAGGAGAAACAACACTTGCATCTTTATAGTTGTGAGGGGTGGACTTCCTTGTTGCCATATTTTTACTTTCCACTATGTAAAAAATCCCTTCTACTCTTCCCAATTGTTGTGGTGTTGCTCTAAAGAAGGTGTTGCTCTTTGTATCCTCATAATGTGCTATCATTTCCTCCGTGAAAATTGACCACCTAACAAGTTTTTTACGAGAAAAAATCCCTTTATAACATAAAAATTGATCTGTTTCTAAGTATGAAGATGCAATAAATACCTTTTGTAATAGTGGTACACCATGTAGATCAAAATAGTGCTCCATATGAAGTATCCAATTTGCCAAATCCTTGCCATCAAACTTCCTCATCTTGGTCTTTCTTGATTTGAGGAGCTCGATTTTGAAACGACTGTAACTCTGTATTTGCGGATCTTTAAGTTCTAAAATTGTGACCTACAATATCCCTCTGCATCCTCTTTCTAGTGCCACCGTCTTATCCAAATTGGATTCTCCAAGGAAGAGTTATGCTAAATCTCCCACAGTGACTTGATTATAGACTAGTTTAGTAGAGTGAATTTGTACGACGTGCCGCGTGTCACTATTTCGATGTTTGGCTCTAAAAAATATATACAAGAAACTACTGCCTGTCCTCTTTCTGTATCTTATTACGAAACTTTAATCTGATGCTCAAAGCGAAAGTTATGATGATTTTCCCCAGCTCACCTGTTTGGAATGTAATTTAGGAGTCTGCAAAAAGGCCGACTTTCTTATATCATAACTCCGCAAATATAGCACAAAAAGGTATGAAATTTGGACCCGAGGTTCAATGTGATTTTTTCTCGAATGGGTTTTTTTCTTCTGAAACATCACAGAAAAACGTTATAGCAAAAATTCCAGGGTGACCTATTTGGAGCAGTGAAACCCTAGAATCCAAAGCTCTAATACCAAATGTTATGGAACGAGCTCACAAAAGCACAGAAAAGATAGTTGAATGCATTAGAATTTATCCTCTTCGAGGGGGAAACCTCCTTTACATTACACAAAAGAAAAATTCTTTAATGATACAAATGACAAGACCTCGTTTCTACATATGGGAGTCTAAGGGGTCATAATATAATAAGATTCGACATAACAATAATAATGTAAGGGCACAATAATGACAATATGGGCACTACATGGGTAGAACAATATAATAAGGGGGTTGTACTAATAACGATAAGGGGATACTTAGTAGTATAGGGGCCTAATAATTTTAGACGGTAAGAATTGGAATGGAGACTGAAATGACTTCTCAAGTGGAGAAGTTCAAGTATTTAAATAAATTATATGAAGCAATTGGACTGATATGCCTATCAATTTACAGGGAAGTCCTCTTTCATTTCAGTGGATCCACTACTCCCGATGCGGTCTGGACCACATTGGAAGGACTATTCGGCAAGGAGGATGAAATGAGAGTGCATCAACTGGAGAATGAACTCATATCCCTTAATCCAACTCATTTCAGCAACCTACAAGTATAATTTACCAAGTTTAAAGCCCTCCTTGTTGGACTTGATGCATGTGGAGTCAAGAAAGAGGAAGATCAAGTCATCCTTTCGATTCTCTCGAAATTAGACCCTGAATAATCGGTATTTGTATCATATTTTCAAGCATCTAAATTGACTTAGGAAAAATGGAAAATTCCTCAATTGAATGACTTCGTTGTAGCATTGACTCAAGAGAAATCTAAGTTAGTCCAAATGGGTGACATCAACTGTTCAAAGAAGCAAGAACTTGTAGCCACTGATGCTCCCAAGAGAAGTGGAAGAGACAAGAAAAAAGGGAAGGGTAAATTTAATGAATCAAAGAAGGAGAGACCCGTACAATATTCAGAGAGATCTTATTTGCCTAAAGCTAAGAAGAAGAAGGAAAGAAAAATTTACAGCTACTGTTCCAAACATTTTCATCCAGAAAAAAATTACATGAGGAAAACAATCAATGAGATGGATAAGCAATTACAGCAGCACAATCTCACTGTGCCTGAGAATGCAAAGACGAAGGATGATAATAGATTGAGAGATGGGAGAGGGAGAGCATGAGATGTATTGCTTTAATGTCTTTCACATCCACTCCATCAGCTTGGATCCTTGATTTAGTTGCATCGAACCATATGGCTACATCAAAATATGAATTTTCCTCCATTGAAGAAAGCACTAGATCCCCAATTTACTTGGGAGATGCCATACCCACAAGGGTGTGTAGAGAAGGAATTGTAGACCTTGAAGGGGGCTACTTCACAAATGTGCTTCATGTTCCCTCACTGCCCGCAAATCTTCTCTCGATATATTAGATCACTGATTTTGGCTCTGGAAGGAAGGTGGAGTTCACTCCAAACTCCACAGTGATTACCGATGTTTCCACGGGCTCACAACTTGCACATGGAATTGCAGGTCATAGTTCTTGTTTGTATTTACTCTCCCACTTTGTTCCCAAATCTATTAGCATTGTATTTCTATCACAATATAATGATATTAGTAGGTTATGGCATGAAATATTTGGCCATATGAGCTATAATTACTTGCATCAACTCACCAAGGAAAACATGGTAGAATGATTGCCCGCTCTTAAATTCACAAGTGGTGTATGTCAAGGATGCATTCTTGGCAAGCATCTGGAGCAAAAGTTTGACAAAGGGAAGGCACAAAGAGCTTTTTCACCTCTTGGGCTGATTCACAGTGACATCATAGGCCCATGCCCACAGCCTTCAATCAGTAGGGCTCGATATGTACTCACCTTCATAGATGATTTCTCTCCCTTTACTTAGGTATTTTTTCTGAAATTAAAATCAGAAGTACTTGAATGCCTTATATAATTTAAAGCGCTTGCTCAGAATGAGTCTGGGTGTAAGATTAAGATACTCCATACTGGTAATGGGGTGATTATGTCAACAAATATGTGGAACAAATTTGTATTAATGCAGTTATACAACTACAACACACAATGCGATATACACCACAGCAAATTGGTGTCGCGAAGAGGAAAAACCAGTTGTTAAAAGAGATGGCTAATTGTATCCTACAGTCCAAATAATTAGCTCCTAAGCTATGGGCAGAAGCTATTAATTGTGCAACATACATTCAAAACTTCATTCCTCACAAAGCACTCAAAGGCACCATTCCATTTGAATGTTGGACCAGTAAGAAACTGAAAGTGTCGCACTTTCGCAGTTTTGGTTCACGAGCATGGGCTCACATTCCGACATATATGAGGAAGGCTTTGGAGCATCAAGGTGTTTAATGTATATTTGTTGGATATCTTGACAGTGTCAAAGGATATACATTGCTGGACTCTCACACTAAAAAGTTCCTTGTAGCTCAACGTGTGAAGTTTGAAGAAGAATCACTGCATGATTTTTCAGTAGACCCTACTGAGGAACCACTTGTTGCCGCTGATGAGGAGGAGTCAAAAACTTCTTTGAGCACTTCATAGTAGCCATTAGAGAAGCCTCTTGGGTTTGATTCAGAGGATGAGGAGTAGTTCATCACTGATCCAACTCAGTTGCCAATTTGGGTAGAGAAAACCCTACAAGGTGCGGGTGAACTAGTCGATGATCCTGTGGTTGCGAGAAGGACTAGATCACAATTCTTTGGGGCTCCTCAAGTCCTGGATACCACTGAAGCATTTATTTCCATACATTGCTATATGACATTTGATTTAGATCCATAATTACACTCTGAGGCTGTCGGAACCCTCTTTGGGAGGCTGCCATGGATGAAGAGTACTTTGCTCTCATGGAAAGGAACACATGGGACTTGGTTCCACTTCTCAAAGGAAGAAAGCTTGTTTGATGACGATGGATCTATCAAACAAGTAATGTTGTAGATGGTGAGATAATAAATTATAAAGCTTGACTTGTTGCAAAAGGATACTCATAGGTACATGGCATAAACTACAAAGAGACATTTGCACCTATTGCAAAAATGGACTCCATTCGACTAGTTTTATCCATTGCTGCTTCTCGCAGATGGGAAGTTCATCACATGGATGTGAAGAGTGAATTTCGTCATGGAGATCTCAAGGAGGATATATATATGGAGCAGCCATAGGGATACATTTATAACTCTTCGCCTGTTTTCAGATTAAAGAAATCTTTGTATGGCCTAAAACAGGCTCCCAGAGCCTAGTATGCAAAGATGGATTCTTTCTTGCTTTCCATTGGAATCATTCGACGTAAATATGATCTGAATGTTTATTTGCTGCAACATGATGATTCCCTTTTGATAATAATACTTTATGTAGATGATTTACTGATGACATGGAACTTTACCTCAATTATTGATTCGAAAAAATCAGCATTACACGATCCGTTTTCCATGACAGATTTGGGACTGTTGCATTACTTTCTTGGACTTGAAGTTTCTTAGTCTAGTTCAGGGATCAAGATGGAACAATCTAAGTATGCATCATATCTACTTGTCCACTTTCATATGACATAATGCAAGCCAACATCATCTCCCTTTCTTTTGGGGATTATATTTGAGGATGCGGGTACTACAACTTTGGTCGACAGTACACTGTTTTGACAGTTGCTTGGGAGTTTGTTGTATGTTACTCACACCTGACCTGATATATATTTTATAGTAGGAATTTTTTCTAGATATATGCAGGAGCCCCATGAGCTTCAATAAAAAGCTACAAAGAGAATTTTTAGATATGTGAAAGGTACCTCTAGTTTTGGTATCTTTTATATTGCAGATTGCCCACTTTCACTAATTTGGTACATAGGTTCTGATTTGGCTAGTGATGGTATAAACTGTTAGGTTCCTATACCAATAGGTTTCATTTTTCATGATTGATAGTGGAAGGGCTAAATATTTTCATCATTTCAGGTTGCAAAGGTTCCATATTTTGTATACAGACCAGGAAAATTAAAAAATGAAAAGAGAGTATTCCTTAAAAGAATAATCAAAACGCAAGAGAATCAATTGGTCAGAAAATAGTGAAAATGAACCCCAAATCAAAGACCAGGAAAGTGGCCAGTCAAAATGCCACTACTATCTTATTGGCAGCATCACAATGTACAAATACTACTGCTAATCATACTTGATGGATGGCCCAACAGTTTAATTTGGACCACGCCATGTTTAAATTTCTTGTTGCAGAATAGAGAATGATTCCTGTCCAAACAACTCAAGCTTGGAAGATGACAAGCTAGGTAGAGAAATGAAGGAGCCCAACTGCTTAATCTGGGTCCTTGGAAGAAATAAGGGTAGATTTAGATAGGAGGGTAGTCAAAAGAAAAAGGATAATGAGGGTTTGCTAATTCAAGTGCACCAAATTCAAGTGAAGAAAAAACCTTAGGATTGCTAGGCTGGGTAAGTAGTGTAAGGTTGTAGAAGTAAAGGTGCCATTACCATTTGGCTTATCATGAAGAACTCATCTCACTCAGGATGTTGGCACCATGGCTGAGGTTTGATGACATAACAATGGAAGCATGACTAATTTCCCCTCTTTTAAAAACATCATTTACTAACACTCCCCAAAGACCTTGGGATCTACCCAAAAGTCCCGTTTCACTTCATTCCATAACAAGTACCGAGTCAAACTATGAGTTTACTCAAGGAAAAGAAGCCACATTTCTTGTGTAAAAATCATCACTCTGAATCCCACTCATTTTCTATCTCTATGTTTTAGTTCTTAAAGCTTAGCATTTTCCCCTACATATTCACCTCACAAAGTCATATTAACAACTAATTTATTATTTAGATCCTTAAGCATTGTTCCCCTTACCTAGTTCTACAAAAAATTATATAAAAATCCCAAAAAATCTATTAAATACCCTCCCCTAGCAATATAGCAATAAAGTCCTGTCTTGGGAAATACTTAGTCCATCCGGGACTAGTATTAACCCTCCACTGCCCTAGACTATGGGTTTTAATCAAAACTTTTGGTAAAAATCAATTGCAATAGTCTCCACCCTCATAAACCCCTTTTTACCCCTCCCGCGCTAATACATTCGTTTGTAATGTTTGAAATAAACATGTACAATGGGCGCACATTATAGAACTGCTAACCCTAAGTCTAAACCTACCCCCGCTCACATTTTTTATTAACAAATGAGCGGGTCCCGTGCCTTAACTTGCCGCCACCACATGCTCCCCGCCAGCCGTCCGATTGTCGGCCCCGGAGATCGAAAGGTGGGCGTCCTTTTTACCCACAAGGCAGTGGAGGTTTAGCGTCCGGGGGATTGGCGGTTTCACCACCGTACCCCTGCCACACGTTGCCTTCCCGGGGCATTCAGAGCACCCTCCCTTATACCACTTATGCTCCAAGGGTGGTGCGGCGAATACCGGAAACCACCCTCCACCCTATGACATCACACCCACGTCACCTATGACGTGAACGCCCACTTCCCCCGTCGCCCCCACTTCATCCACCTAGGTCCACGCCCTACCACCATGTCATTGCCACGTTGTCATCCTCATCAGCCGCCACATCACCCTACCGTACCCGGGACCCACCGATGACATCATGGTGATGTCATCGCTGAAAAACGCCAAAAAGCCAAAAACTCCCAATTTCGCATAAAACCAGGCGAAAGATCCGTTTTGTGTCATTTTCGTTGGTCATTTGGGAGCGCTGTGCATGCAGACTACATTGTTTTGCTGCCTAAACTTGGAATTCACTCACCCAAGCTACTGCCGCCCTCAAATTCGACTCAATTGCTCGTCGTGGTACCAGTTCAACGCCCTTGGAGCTGCAAAAACTAGGTATTTTCCCACAGTCGACCAATTTCACCCTTGTTTTCACCATTTTTCTCCTAGTTACCAGCATAAAATTATGCAAGCTCCTCACTAGTCCAATTATGTACTTAAAAAATTGCCTAAATTCTGTGGTAAAGCTCCTACTCCAACGAAACTCAGTAAACCCACACCCTTCTGCAAAATTCACCGTTAAAGAGTGATTTTAAAACCTGAGCCTGCTGGCAGAAGTTCATACAGCTGTGCATTGATCCCTTTACTAGAATTCCCTCTGCAAAACTCCAACTACTTAGCTCAAAACATTCTATTTCTCTCAGCAGATTGCCCCATAGTCATCAACCCAGTAAAAACTCTGTTGAAGCTCTGTAATTTGCCTTTATCATAAATACAGACAGTTAAAGCCACTACCAAAGACAAATTCAGTTTACAATCTTCAGTAGTTTCACTAATCATAAGCTCAAGTATTAATCCATAAAATATTTCAATATGGCCACTCCATCATCTCTAGATTTTGCTCCTATCAATACACCCAACAAGGAGCTTGAAGCAATGCCTTTAGTTGATAGTGATTTCCTCATTCAGGATTTTGCTGGAGAGAGAAACCACTTGCAGACCTTCTGCCAGCTGAGGAATAGCCACTTAAGCAACAGTGACATGTATGGCATCTTGGAGTCAAATCTGCCCACCTATTTCTTGCCTTCTGTGAATGTTTTCCATGAAATAATTCACCTCTGTGCTGAGAATTATGACCAGAGCCTCAGAGCTATCAAGTATCCATCTGGGAGCATACTTTTTTACATTACTCCTGATTCCATCAATCAGATGCTCAATTTCAAGCAGACCCAACTGCTCTTCCCTTCTTCCATTAAATATCTGTTGGATGAAGGCTCCAAGCTCTCCAGCACTGAGATTGCTACAATTGCCAAGACTTTTATGAGAGCAAACCGCCAACCTACTGGGCCACCTCCTTTCCTGTATGTGAATTTCAATGAGGTAGGCAAGTTGCTTGCAGACATGATATCCTCTGTGTTGGGTTTCTCAACAAGTGAACATATTGATGAAACAATGTTGGTCCTTTTGTCTGCATATAGCCTTGGGAAACTCCCTGCTATGAAGTACAACTATGCCAAGTTTATTGCCAACAAAATACATGACCAACTACTAAATCTGGATAGGGAGGCAATATTTAAATATTCATCATACATCTATCACCTGGTCATGTACTATCAGACAGATTGCTTCCAATGCCCTATCAAGAAGCTCGATTCACAGGGTGAGAGGAGTTCTGCAATCTTTTCGTCTTCAGTTTTCCATCAAGTCCAGAACTCTCCTTATTCCTACTGTGAGTTCATTGACCAGTTTGTCTATCAAGTCACATGCCTCTTGAAAAGAAATCCTCATCCCAGATTGTCAAATGACATGCAGAAAATATTACAGCTGTCCAAGAATTACAAAATAGGTGATTGTTATCTATACCAAAATCACACAGTCATTAGGATCTATGGTTGTGAGCTCTGTCCTTACAGGCTCCCAAAATATGTGCCTATGAGATTGTTTACCTTGGAATACTATAGGAAACTCATCAATTCTGATCTTACGCATTTTCATAGTGCCAAGAAGAAAGCCAACCTGAAATTCAAAGACCGTCTAGGCCCCTTCATCATGAAAAAGAAAGATGGTTGGCAAGAGGCTGATCAAATATTGGGGCAACAACTTAAACTAATAAGGAGTTTTTGGTGGGTCCCTTATGACCCTAATGGCTTTATGAGTGCTAGAAGAGTCAAATATAGGCTGTTAGCCTATAAGCATTGTCCATATCCACAAATTGAACATTTTGCCAACCAAGATGAATGGGTGCTAGGGACGTTAGTTGAGGAGTTTACTCAAGAAGAGACAATGGAGCAAACTGTAAAAGATTTAGAAAAAACTCTTGACTTGGATTATTTTCAGCAGGTGACATTCAAGCTACCGATCCGAATCAGAGAAGGCACATCCATTGCTACAGCCGCACAGACCGTCCAGCAGACATCTACAACAACAACAACCACAACAAAAGGAAAAGAAGTGATGGATGCACAACAGGAAACAGAGGCAGAACAGGCCACCACTTCCAAAGATCAGAGTCAAGGGCAAGTCCCTCTACAACAATCTGAAGCATCACAGCTTCCAGTCTTACAAACTCCTCTCAATGAGGAAAGAGGCACAAAACGAGATAGAGAGGAGCCCACACCTCCAAGTGGGTCAACACAGCAACCAGAGGCCAAGAGGCCAGGAATTGACCCTCATACTAAAGAACACATCAGCGAAGAAACGGTGGAAAGCCAAAGCAGAGAAAGAGAATCCAGCTAGCAAACTGCTACCAGCTCATTCCAGCAGGAACAAGGTATGCAGCAAAGTACAGAAGTGTCCTCTTCCAGGCAGCAGGGCAAGCAACCAGCTGGTATCAAAGGATATTTTATGGAAATTAAGGCAGAAAATGAACTCTTAAGAGTACAACTTTATGATCAATTCTTAAATACAACACCCTCCAAGCAACAAAGATTGATGGCAGCATATGATATCAAGGAGGACAAGATGATTTTGACTCATTTTAAGCCTAAGGTTCCAAAGCCCAAATCATCTGTAGAGTACACAAAAACAAATCTAGAGGTCCTCTCCAAGGACATACATCCCATGGATCAAATTGAACTACACAAGCAGACAGGGGAAATGGTGTATGCCACACTTGCAGGCAGGGCCATGCTAGCCCATCAGTTAAAAGAGTCACTGAAAAATACAAATACACAGTTAGATTTGGAAAGGATGTCTTCCACTGCTAAAGACAATCGGATTAAAACTTTGGAAGACATAATTATTGATCTAGGACATGATCCTAAAGATCCAAAGGGTATCAAGGCCCTTATGAAGAAAAAGGAGGAGGACATTGCTGCACTCAGAAAGCAGGAAAAGTTGCCCGCAACCATTCACCCTCAAACAGCAGAACTTGCACAAGAAAAATAGGTTGATGAGACCATGGATCTACTTCTTAAGATGAATAAGAGAATACTATAGATGGAAGAAGAATTGGAAAAGGCATTGCAAGACAAGAAAGGGGAGTCAACCTCCCAACCCCCTCAAACATCTACAACTCTTGGCCCTGCTCCTCCTACACAAGTAGCAGCAACCCCTCCTGCTATTCCAGTACCTACAGCAGCAGCAACAACAACAAAAACAGCGCCAGAATCTAATATGATTATGGATGACCTGATGAAGGCTGTCAAGGAACTTGAAATTCAAGTGACATAAATAAATGAGGCCAAAGAAAAATTGGCCAAATTAGAGGCCAGTTATGACAAGGCTAAAATGACAGTGGCCGAGAAGCAAAGGGAAATAAAAGCCCTAGAGACCAGAGTGAAAGCCTTAGAAAAAGAACTACTTCTGGGAAAAACTCTGGCTAAGATGAAAAAGATTTTGTGCGCCAAAATTGGCCAATCAATTAATGACCAATGGAGATCAATAAAGGCTATACATGAGCAAATTGAATTAATAGGCATAGCTCATATTGAAATACAGAAGTCCAGAACAGCATTGGGAATCATGCCTGAGCAAGCAAACAAGATGATCCATTTCCTAAATACTCACACTAAGGAATAATTAGCAGCACTAGATATTAATAGTCAAACAGACACTATCCTAACAACAAAGAAAGTGTTGACCTTAAGGAATTTAACACAGACTCTGGAAAGGAAATGTCAGGATATACAAGCAATAATAGATGATTTCAGGGCAAAAATAACAGCATCGCAAGATAGAGGATTGCCCAGCCTAGTGACTGGTATTGGAAAATTGTTGTCCTATGAGCAATACATCACCATGATCAACAATTATGTTGAAAATCAGATTACAGCATCTACAAACTCCATAGAAGAAGCAGGACCTCCCTCTGGGCAATCTCTGTATGATAAATTGGAGAATTTATTTTTTATTGAGCATGAGATTAATCATCTGTTTGAAGTGCCTCCAAATTTCTATAGACATACTGAAGCAGATGAAACACTTATAAAGATAAGGAGACATCAGCTACCTCCAGCTGATTGGTGGCAAGCAATGCTGGAAGTATTGCCCAGGTGATTTAGGTATATTCTTCCTTTTTTTCAAATTCAGATCTCAGTCACAGTACAGGTCAGCAAAGAATCAAACACGCACGTACTGCAGAAGGCATCAAACACAGTGACTCAGAAAAGCGTTAAGACAGTATGCTCAGCAAACGCAGATTAAAGACGTAGCTACAACCAACTTTGTTGATCCAAAAAGTCAAAATATGTCTGACAGAAAGACAACTACCATATTAATATTAACTGCTATAGTTATTTCTTTCATTTATTTCTCTAAGAGAGTTGGTGATGTAATTTATTACACAATGACTCATGGTCTAGATATTTTCTCTCCTATTTTTGTATATATATCCCCTCGTAGAACGTATTGGGGGTCGGTTATTGTGAAACTCTCTAAAAAGAGTTGCATTGTATATCTCAGACTTTTTACTAATACAAATTGGTGGTGTTGTTCATGGTTCCTATACTTTCTGAAGGTGGAAATGAAGGACTGTGTTATGTTGCAGAATTCATGTGTCCTTTAATGGAACAATAAGTTATTTTGAACTATGTTTTGTCTTTCTGTGTATTCAAAAATTCACATATGTTTCATGATCATAGTAACAGGGAAAAATAATAGCTTAGGATTTGTTTAAATACACCCTATGCTCAATCTCTGTTTCTAATATGTTTTCTTCAGGATTAGCCATGGATATGAGTTCTTAATTGCTCATATTTAGACCAATTCTCTCACTGTGAATATTGTTTAGGAATTCTTAACTGCTCTTAAAAAATACTCCCATTTTCTCCCCTATTAGCATAGTGAAAGATTCTTAATTTCCTTTCACTCACTAATTTCATAACTTCATCACCCAATCTTGAAAAATTGTTCCACAGATGCTTATCTGGCTTTGCAGCAATACCATTCCCTCAAAGACATTCTAGAGCAGTATACCATCACGAACTCCATTGCCCAATGGCCCAAACTGTTCTCTGTTCTGTACACCAGCTCTGTTTGAGTTCACCAACCAACCAAAAATCTAAAACAAAAATTAGTGCATCATAACTAGCCTAAAACCACCAACAACAACGCTAAATTATAAAGAGAGAGCCCTCTCTGGTTGCAGGTAGGCTAGAACCTGTAACTAAAAGACTAGTTAGTGGTTACCTCGGCCGTATTCCCTATAGGAAGCAGGGAACAACCTGAGTGATAACATCATTGGCGACTCCACTAGGGAGTTTAGTTTCAAAATTGCCACTTGGAAGGAAACAAGCTTCCTATTTTTTCAGGTGAATCTCCGGGGAAGTACCTCTAAAAAGCTGTAACTATAAGCTTCTCATAAAACATGAAGAAAACAAACTCAGAAGCTGGCTCCAAAGAAGAAAACTCGTTACAGTAGGTCATACAATGACCCTAATCTGCTAGCTATTTTTGAAAACCCAAATTTAATTCCTAAGATCCTGAAGAAGCAAGAGAAACAAGAAGAGTTCTTTGATTCAAGTGCTGAAGTAGTTCAGCAGAGCTATATTCCTACCCCTTATAAAGTCTCAGTTCATCCTCATATTACCCCTACTTCTCCTAGCTCTTCATCCACTTCCCAAAGTAGCTTCCCCACTCCTCCATACACTACACATCTTACTCCTGTTATGCCTGTTGTTCCAACTGTTCCACTCCTTCTTACTGTCCCTTTTATCTCTGCAAATATGGCTAACAGGTATGCCCCTTTACACATCCCTATAAATCTAGGGGCTATGCCCCAATATTATCAAAGCAAGATCACTTACTTTGATGGTACCGGTTCTTATACAGCCCAACAACACACCAAGAAAATGCAGGACTATTTTGAGAACTATTAAATTGATGATGAGCATGTAAGGATGAAATTTTTTGTCCAAAGTTTAACTGGGGATGTAAGGACCTGGTTTAGGTCATTAGCTGCACATTCTATACTCAATCCTGATGCCTTATACCTAAGCTTCTTAAACAGGTGGGAAAAGAAGAAAGACCCTTTACACATCCTAACTGAGTATGATAACTTAAAACGGGGTCCACAAGAAACAATTCAAGATTACTGTGCCAGATTTAACAATGTATACAATTCCATTCCTCAAAACCTGAGGCCCCCACCTGACTTAGCCTTGATCAAATTCCCTGATGGTTTTGATTCAGATATGGCATATCAATTAAGAGAAAGAGCACCTCCAAGTCTGGCAGGCATGCAAAATATAACTGTCAGTGTGGAGGCAAAACTGATTGCTAAGAGAACCAAAGCTAAAAATGAGAGAAGAACAACATTTAAGGAGGAACCCTCAGATTTTGAGAAAAAGCTAGATGCAATCATGAAAGGTATGGAGAGGTTAGGAGATAGAATTGAGACCATTGAGAGAAAGTCCTCTTGGGAAGGACAAGCAAGAAATACTACTAGGAACCCCAATTTTAGGAAAAATCAAAACCCAAATGCTGGGAGGACTGGTCCTGATCAGAATATCAGACCTCCATTTCAAGAGAACTGTGTGGAGGCTTCAACCCCTAATAAAAAAATAGAAGATCCCCACATCAATCTAATGGGTTCGGACAGTGAACAATAAGTATTCTTAACACAAGATGATCAACAAGCCCAAGAACGCAAATAATTTCAAACAAAATCTGGCGAGTAATTTGATTTCAGAGAAGGGTATGATACAACAGTCTATGAGGTACACAAACAATATAAGTTAAGAAGTAGAACCATAGATGTGCCCGAGCTTACCAAATCAACACATACCAAACTGCCTAAGAAATCCACTGATAAAGCTGTCTTAATAGACTCCTCAGATAAAAAACTCCAAAGGGAAGTCACAGTGGAAGATGTATCTGATATACAGCCTTTAGTAAATCCCTCATCTACACCCTTTCTTCCAATAGAACTGTTGAGAAAACCACTGGAAAACAATCACGATTCAGACATACCCCATAACAGTGTACCTGGTCA
This sequence comes from Pinus taeda, assembly GCA_000404065.3. NCBI lineage: Eukaryota > Viridiplantae > Streptophyta > Pinopsida > Pinales > Pinaceae > Pinus > Pinus taeda. The sequence continues at coordinate 54,161 of APFE031628969.1, forward strand.
AGAGAAGGTCACCGAAACTCAACAGGAAAAGAAAAATTGGCTGCTCAAAATATAAAAGTTCAGATGGAAAAGCCTTTCAATTTAGAAACAGAAATTAGCAAGCTAAAAATAGCCATTCCTCTTTCTGAATTGGCCAAACATGAGGTATTTAGACAGCAAATCAATAGGTCATTACAAGTACCAGAGAATAGGGATGCAGTTAATATTTTAGATGATCATCCAGAATTGATTTTTGGTTCAGAAGTTAATGGCAAATCAGTGGATGGAGGTCTCCATCCATTTTATGTGAGTCTAAACATTCATGACAAAGTGCTACACAATGCCATGTTTGACTCGGGTGCCTCCCATAATCTTATGCCCAAGTCAGTAATGGAAAAACTTGATCTAGACATCACAAGGCCTTATAAAGACTTGTTTTCATTTGATTCCAGCCAGGTAAGATGTCTAGGCCTAATCAAGGACCTTTGTGTATCCTTAGTGCAATACCCAGCTAAAACAATTTTGATGGATGTGGTAGTAGCTGACATTCCACCCAAGTATGGTATGCTTTTATCCAGATCATGGGGTGCCAAACTGCAGGGAGCTTTGCAACTAGACATGTCATATGCCACAATTTCAATCTTTGGCCAGTCAAAGAGATTATACCGAGAAACATTGATGAAATATGTGGTCAGCAGCCAAGATAAGCCTCAAAACTTCCCTATCTACTCCATTCATTCAGACCTGGACTCATTTATACTATACAATGCTGATATGTGTCCCAAAACTGAGGTCAAGCTCCTAAAAACAACAGAAACAAGAAACATAAATGAACAGTCTAGTGCTCAAGTTCAAAAGATCATTGATATGATTAAAACAACAAACCCAACTAATATATCACATGAATCACAAAAGCCAAACCTACATACTAAACAAATCTGTAAACCCATTGAAAGAAGCATTGATCGGGAAATCTTGTGGTATTTAGAGTTTGATGGGTCAGTCAACAAACTAGGAGCAGGGGCAGGGGTTTGGATACACAATACACAAAATGACCATGCTCTAGGTCATGCATATAGGCTTAACTTCAGCTGTACAAACAACATGGCCGAATATGAAGCCCTTTTGCTAGGTCTCAAACTTATTAGGAGTCTTGGAGCGACCAAAGTTTCCATTTTGGGAGATTCAGATTTAATTGTACAATAGATAAAGGTAAATTCTGTCACAAATGATCTCAGGCTAAGGTCTTACAGGATAGCTGCAACTGAGTTACTTAGCAGTTTCTTGGAGTTTCAGCTCACCAAAATACCTAGAAGCCATAATTTACATGCACATAGTGTGGCAACTTTTGCAAGCACCTGTAAACTTCCTTTTGGGCCTAACCACCAGTTTACCGTTGAGATTAAACATAGGCCTACTCTCCCAGATAATGTAGACAATTGGCAAGTATTTGAGAATGATACTCAAATAAATAATTTCTTGACCATGAAAGCAAAATTCTCAAGCTTAAACATAGACAGAAGCACTAGAGATGATCAATAGCAAATTGATGAACTTGAGACAAATATATCAGCTGAAACAACAAATGTGATGTTACATCCAACAACCTTTGACTCTGCCAATTTACAGAAGCTAAAACAAGCAAATTTTGATGAAATCATTGAAGAAGAATCTGAAGTGATTCAACTAAAGGATTGTTAGGCCCCTATAATACTAGTGTAACCCCTTATTGTTATTAGTACAACCCCCTTATTATATTGATGTACCCATGTAGTGCCCATATTGTCACTATTGTGCCCCATAGAAGCCACCATTGTTATTATTGTGCCCTTACATTATTATTGTTATGTCGGCTCTCATTACATTATGACCCCTTAGACTCCTATATATAGAAAGGAGGTATTTTCATTTGTATCATCCAAGAATTTTTCATTTATGTAATGTAAAGGAGGTTTTCCCCTCGAAGAGGCTGAATTCTAAGGCATTGATCTATCTTTTCTATCTATTTTGAGCTAGTTTCATAACATTTGGTATCAGAGCATTGGATTCTAGGGTTTCGCTGCTCCAAACAAGTCATCGTGGCATTTTCGCTATAACATTTTTCTGTGATGTTTCAGAAGTTGCAAAGAAAACCCATTTGAGAAGAAATCGCAGTGGACATTGGGGCCGAATTACAGAGCTTTTCGTGTGATATTTGTGGAGATATGATCTGAGGAAGTTGGTCTTTTTGCAGATTACTGAATTACATTCAAAACAGGTGACCTGGGGAAAATCGTCATAACTTTCTCTCTGAGCATCAGATTGAAATTTCGTCAGAAGTTACAGAAAGAAGACGGACTTTAGTTTCTTGTGTGCATTTTTCAGATCCAGAGGTCGAAACAGTGACTCGTGGCATGTCGTACAAGTTCGCTCTACTGAACTAGTCTATAATCAAGTCACTGTGGGAGATTTCGCATAACTCTTCCTTTGAGAATCCAATTTGGGTCAGACTTGTGGCATTGGAAAGAGGACGCAGAGGGCTACTATAGGTCACAATTTTAGAACTTAAAGATCTGAAAGTAAAGAGTTACAGTCATTTCAAGGTCGTGCTCCTAAAATCAAGAAAAAGCAAGATGAGGAAGTTTGATGGCAAGGATCCGGTAAATTGGATACGTCAGATGGAGCAATATTTTGATCTACATGGTGTACCACTGTTACAAAAGGTATGTAT
>APFE031628970.1:0-17943 GCA_000404065.3 Pinus taeda
TTTAAATAAAGAAGCAGCCTTACAAAGAAACATCCATCAATCCATCAGAAGGGAAGAAGAGCATTGGAGACTTAAATCTCGCAGCCTTTGGTTAAAGGCAGGAGATCGAAACACCTCCTTTTTCCATAGACAATACAAAGCTCGCCTATCACGGAACCATATCACAGAGATCAGAAATGATGAAGGGCAGATCTGCAATAAATTTGACCAAATAAAAATTGCAGCTGAAAATCACTACAAAGAATTATACGGCACAAGGCAGGAAGGAAGCAAAGAAGACACCGAAGACCTACTCCCTCACATTCCTCATCTCATCACCCATGAGGACAACCAAGCTTTATTGAAACCAGTATCTGAAGAAGAAATCATCAAGGTTATATGGGCAATGGATTCAGACAAGGCCCCCGGGCCGGACGGCTTCACAATACACTTCTTCAAAGTCTGCTGGGACATCATCAAACCAGACTTGCTGAAAATGATACATGGATTCTTTGGGAAAGCCAAGATTGGGGGAGGCACTAACTCCACCTTTCTTGCTCTAATACCAAAAGAGGCCAATCCAGAAACATTCGGCAGGTTTAGGCCCATCTCCCTGTGCAATGCCTCCTATAAAATTCTGTCAAAAATTTTGGCAAATAGAATTAAACCCCTTCTGGACAAACTGATATCCAAAGCCCAAGGGGGGTTCGTCAAAGGAAGACACATCTTGGATAATATCATCCAAGTGCAGGAAGCTATCCACTCCAGCAAACAAAGGAAAGAGAAGGGGATGCTGATCAAGCTTGATATGGCTAACGCATTTGACAGAGTCAACCATTCCTTTCTCCTCCAAGTCCTCCGATCCTTTGGCTTTCCTCCTCAGTTCATCAACCTCATCAAAGCATGCATCTCATGCCCATGGATCGCCCCCATGGTCAATGGTCGACCAGCATCCTTCTTCCAAGCCCACCGCGGATTAAGGCAAGGCTGCCCCCTCTCACCCTTCTTGTACATTCTTATGGCCGATTCTCTAAGCAGGAAGCTGAAAGCGGAAAGGATCACAGGAGATCTCCCAGGAATCCGAATCCCAAATGCTCTAAACCCAATAAATCATGCACTCTTTGCAGATGACTCTATTCTGCTAGGAGGAGCCTCAACTAGAATAGCAGCGAATTTCAATGCTGTTTTAAAAAGTTATTGCAGAGCTTCAGGAGCTGTGATAAACAATAAAAAGAGCTCGATCTTCGAATGGAATGTAAGCCAGCATAACCTAAATAATATTGGCCAGATCCTAGGATTTGTGTGCTTCGCTCAATGGGACAGCATCAAATATCTAGGCTTACCTCTCACTTCTGGAATCAATAACAGATCTTTGTGGCAGGGTGTCATCAGTAAAATCAAAGACAAGATCACCTCCTGGGGAGGCTATTGGCTAACCAAGGGAGGGAAAATTATCCTGATTAAATCTGTCTTATCTGCCCTCCCCATTTATCAAGCCTCCTTTCTGCTGGCCCCGAAACACATAATGGAGCACATTTCTTGTCTTCTAAGAGACTTCCTCTGGAAAGGAGGCAGAGGCAATCAAAACAAAATCCATTTGGCTAGCTGGGATCTAGTCAAGCGGCCGATTCTAGAAGGCGGGCTTCAGATCAGAGACCCCGCTCTCTCGAATCAGACTCTCGGATGCAAAATCCTGTGGAAAATATATTCAGATCCCTCTCATCAGATCAGCGAAACGCTCATCGCAAAATATGCCCAGGGGATCTCCCTCAGGCACCTGTCTTCAGATAATACAACAGCAGGCACATGCACCTGGAATCTCTGTAGGAAAAGCATAAGCAGCTTTAGAAAGCATCTTTACCGCATCCCGGCCAATGGGGAGGAGACCCTCCTCTGGAAAGATCGCATCATGAACAGGCCACCCCTCAGCTCTCACGCAGAAATCCGGGACATCAGAAAATGGCTCTATGATGCAGGAATTAGAAAGCTGAATGATATCTCTGAGTGGGACAGCAGAGGGAATTGGGTCGATTGGGTGCTCCCTCTTGTGCTAGTACATCTTCAACATCAAACCGAAACTCTCAAATCACTGCTCTTAAACGCAGCGCCGGGTCACCGCAGCATCGCAGACAGATGGGGGTGGGGAGACACTGGGTTCTACACGCCATCTTTGGGATACTCTGCCCTTCAGACCAAAAAAGACAGCATGAGAACGCCTTCATTCTGGAAACAGGTATGGCACGCCAAGGGACTTCCCAAAGTAAATTTCTTCTTTTGGATCCTCATGCAGAATAAACAGCTCACTGGGGACAATCTGGCAAAGAGAAACTTTGTAGGGCCTCACAGATGTGCAATGTGCAAAAATTCAGGAGAAACAGCTTCCCATCTGTTCATTGACTGCGTATATGCCAAAGAAGTATGGTCTTTATCTCTGCTGGGATTGTCCGTCTCCTCGCCCCATCTCTGCTCCATTGCCGACCTTTTCTCTGAATGGCAAAATTTCTACCCCCATTCAATCCCAAAGAAATCCTTGTGGTACTTCATATGGCTCTCCATTCCCAAATTTGTGTGCTGGGAAATTTGGCTCGCCCGAAATGATCTAATCTTCAACAACTCCTCTCGCTCTCCTGCCAAATCTGATTCTATCGCCAAAGGCCTTCTCATTGAATCGGTCCTCCAGCATCCTCATCCCTCTGATTCCTCCCTTCTTCCCTCTGAAAAGGCTTGGTTGAACCTCCTCAGCCCCCTCCCCTCCAGCAAAGTCTGTTCCCTTCCCCCTCCCCTCCCTTCTCCCCTTTGGAAAATCAGAGAACCCGAAGAGGCCTTTCAAAATCGGTGGAGGACCCAAAACATAACTTCAATATTCTTTGACGGTGCCTCGAAAGGAAATCCGGGGACTGCGGGAGCTGGAGGAGTCATTTACTTCGCAGACAACCTCAGGAAGGTTCACTTCAGCTGGGGACTCGGCATCTCCACAAACAACCAGGCAGAGCTCCTTGCCCTCACAAAAGCCTGTCAAATAGCTCGGGACAAAGGCATCAAAGAATGCCAAGCATTCGGAGACTCAGAAATCCTCATAAGCAAGATCAACTCAGATTCTCAGTTCAGTAATGCAATCCTAAATAAGTCTCTAAACAGATTAAAGATCATCCTGCAAGACTTCACCTCTTTCAAAATTTACCATATCCTTAGAAGCCTGAACAAGGAGGCAGACGAAATGGCAAACAAAGGATGCCATCTAGCAGCAGGATCTCTCATCTACAATGGCAGCAGCATTAACTCAAGCCGCATCCCTTAGCTTAAGAGCAGATCAATTCAAGAAGCAGGAAGCATGCAGCACCAAGTTAAGCTCGTATGAGGGGAAAGCCTGATTTATTCGGCTCATCACCTGTTCCAGGTCACAGAAAGTTGATCTCAGGAAAATCTGGGGAATCCTTCCCATCATTAACTCAACCTCACAGGAAAGGAACAGCCAGACAAAGAGGAAGGCCTGCAAGCGCATAGGTAAGGAGATCTCAGAGAGGGAGTTTTTCTATTGCCTTCTTATACAGAGTCGGATTATTAAATCGGAGTTGAAGTTTTAGACTGACAATGGGGAGAGTGCTTGCTGGAATTGAGGCGCTGCCTCGTGTATCTTGAATAGTATTCGAAAGAGAATGAATTTTCTGAAATGACAGGGGTTGAGAGTAAGCGGGAATGGAAGCTTCAGATTGGGGCTCTGTTCATCGCATCCCATATTTTGCTAAAATGACAACTGACATCGCATCCCATTATTTTGCCTGTACAAAGATATCTAGCTCCATCTTGTAGAAGGGTGTCTCCATCAGCTGAATTTTGGGATCCTCATAGCTGTTGCCCAGCTCCTTGATGAATATAAAAGGGCAGTACCATCCAGCAACTATAACAATTGGTGATCTTTCCTCCGAAAATAAAAATTGGAAGGGGGTAATTGCGACCGCAAAAGCTGTGGTGGAAATCATCTGAATCGATGCACTTTGAAGTGAACCCACGTCTCCTTACTTGGATCTGTTGGTATGGATTGTTGGGTTCCAGAGATCCAGGATGCAAGTCTTTGCTTCATCTACAGATTCAGACCTTAGTCAAGTCTTCTTCTGTGGAACAACTTTCCACCAATCTGCATACATGCTAAGAAATTAGAATCAGCAGAAAAAATTTTCAATGGATCAAAGGGGAGCGAAAACCTCTAATTCAAGGCCGAGTCCCTCCAAACGATTTTTGGACTGGCCGCACTGGCTAATACGATCCTGCTAATACTATTCTCATTGTGGACAAAAGCCAGACGTGTGACCCTACCCAGCTTGGCAAACGTAGAACAGCGCCCTGAGAGGTAGGCAGCTCACAGGCAAGCAAAATCCATCAAGGCGGAAACAGGACAGAAAGCAATGAAAAAGGCGGAAACAGGACAGCAAGCAATGTAAAAGGCTGAATATTCCTCGGTCCAATCAGAAAATTTCTTTTTTAATAAAGATATCCGTTACAGTTAAAAAAAAAAAACATGTGAGCAATCGACTAATAACCGGTCAATAATGAAGATCGTTAACAAATGTGAGGATGGCCACCGATAGGGATGATTGTCTCCAAGATGCAAAGTACAGCCTAGTGAGTGTGAATAAGATGATTTAGGGTCGAACACTCATAAAATTATTCAAATGGGAGCTGATGATGAAAACCCCCATTCAAACAAACAAAAACCTGCCACTGAAGTCTGAAAGCTCTAGGGTATTAAATTTTTTATTGATCTACTTCCTAGATAATATGTTGAAGTCGATAGGAAGAGACCTATCAAAGGTAGGTAATGAGGATTCCTACATCAATTGACATGAAATGAGACAATGTGATTGCTTTGGAGATAGTTTAAAACAATGGGATAAACTGACTCAAAAAAAAAATATGGCATATGAGAAGATGGTTGATATAGGAAGCAGAGAGTAGGCTTATCCATTGATCAATAAAAGGCGCAACATCAGGAAGACCAGGTATCTTAGACTCGAGAACAGCAAGAGGAGCTAGACATAAAGATGCAGGGGCATTTGGGTATCAGGGAAAGACTCATAAAATGGAAGGTTTCACAGAGAAGCTGAAAGAAAGAGGAATATGATAAGAAAGTGCCATGTTCAAGGGATTGATAAGGTATTCCTGCCAAAAATTCCTTCAAAATATAGATAGTATAACCATTGTTTCATCCAAATTTTCCCATTCTATTCAGGTTTAACGAGTCTAGAAAGGGTAAACTTGGTTGTATTTTCACATTTACAGAGTCTAAAAATATCAGAAAGACAACTCCAAGGGGTACCTTTGTCATGGTTGATGACCGTGTGCAACAAAGGGTTAATAGTATACCCAAGATAGTTCATTTTTTGTAACTAGTCCATTCGGTCTAGATAAAGCTAGAAACCTATGCTTAATACGCATCCACCGCATTTTGTTATGAGTATGAGGAGACAATGTGAACTCGATATTCTTCATAAAATTGTTAACTGAGTCAAACGAAGAAAACTCGTAAATCTCTTTTCCAGTCTAACGAGCACGAAAAAGACAGAAAAATAATCGCTCAAATCTATTTTGTAGGACTTTTACAAGCCTAAAATGGGTAAATCGGGGTTTTTTCCATTTAATGACCAAGAAAAAATCCCTAATAAGAATTATCAATGTTATTTGTGGCATTTTAATGAGCCCAAAGAAGTAAACTTAAGGTTTTTTCAGATTAACGAGCAAGAAAAATACCATAAAAAGAATGCTAGGAAAAAGCACAAGCTAGTGAGGTGCTAGACATACCACCTTTTTTAGTGGGTCCACATCATAGTCCATAAGTTCATAGGCCCCTTTATCAAGGACCTGAGTGATAGTGTAAGGACTAGGAAGGAACAAGGTCAAATTGATAAAGGACAATATTTCCACATGATTTGTGTTTACTGCAGATGGAAAGGGGACTAAGACAAGAGGTTGGGACTCATCCCAAGATCGCTTAGCTAGACATGTGATCTCCTTAATAGCCTCATCCGAGGGGAGGACAGTGGTGGAAATATTAATAGAGGGAGTGGCAATGGGAGAGTTCATAGGATCATGGACCCCAACCAATGAAAGAGGATATTCAGATGTAGACTAAATATCTTGACCAACCAGTTCCATTAGTGAAAGCGACATATGATCTCCACAGCATTGAAATGTGGAAGGGATCAAGACAATCCCTAGATATGTAGATCCAGTAGGTATAGCAGAGACCATACAAATGGCCATAGGAACTTCAGGTGGTGCTAGAGGGAAACACCCAGAAGGGAGGAGTCTTTCAAAAGACTGGTACCAAGAACAATAAAAGGTTCAGGAATACCACCCACTAAAGGAACATTCCTAGAAGTCGAGGGTAGAGATTTTGGGGTGAAGAAAGACAGTTGGTCCACTGTCACAATTTTTCCCTGGTGTTTCAAATAGATAAGCAAGAAGACTAAATAAATAATGGCAGACATAACATAAGTCAAACTATGCCCCAACAAAATTTTATAATTGAGCAGGCGATCAACAACATAAATATCAACTGGGACCATTTTCCCACCAAGAAGCGATGGGAAAATCATAAAGATATGCCTTAGGGATGGAAGTATGGCCATATAAATATTTAAGGGAGTTTGATGGTAGAGTGAGAGTGGGAAAACCTAGGGTGAGCCAACAAGAAGTAGCCATCACACATGTTGATGCACCTTCATCAATGATAGTGTGGTGAATGGCTTTTCCTTACATCATAACTTGCACTTAGAATGCAAGTTGATGGGAAAAGTGAGGTTTATTTTTATCCATGTCTAAAATTTGTAGATTAGAATCCTAAGGATCGATCCCAGCTATGACTGAAAGCAAATCTTTCAGTTATGTTAGGGAACTTTGTAATACGTCAGGTATCAACATAGCAGAGGGTGCCTATGCTAGATCCTCTACAACACTGTAGTTTTGGGAAGTGCGAGTATATGGATTATGTTTCATACCTCGAAGTGTCCCTTTTGGGGGATGAATCATGGGGTTAGCAATAGGCCTCTCGAAATGAAAATCATTAGGTGGTGGTGGAATGGAATTCGAGGAAGTATCTGAACCATTTGGGACAGAATTCACATAGTTCTAAGCTTGTGATTGCAAATCAACTGTTTCAAAGGTGTAAATAGCTGATGATCCTTCTCCAAAAGGAGGGGTATGATAATTGTTATTGTCCCTTTGTAGATGTGGTGGTAGGTTTGATACAAGATGTTGTTGTTGTCAAGTAGGAAAAGGTTTAATGAGGATCACGGGTGTCTCGACAGTGTCCTTTTGCACAAGGAAGCTTGTATACTCTTGAAAACAATGATATTTATAGGTTAAGTTAGGTTAAGTGGTCCTCAATGCATATCTTGCAAGGAAACTTCACATCATTACCATTTCCTTTCTAATATTTAGCATTAGTAGTGGCTTTCTGATTTGGGTTGTTCTGGGTCGTCTACTGCTCTTCAGAAGCAATGGTCTTTTTCTTATTCCTCTTGTTCTTACCGCTAGGTTTTTGTGTAGGCTGCATAGATTTGATCGCAATAGTTGGAGGATAAGTAGATTGGGTAGTAGAAATAGGATCAACAATAACATATAACTAGGAAACTTTCCTGCTCAATTGTTTTACAACAGACCTAGAGCTGGTCCCAACAATATCCTCAGCATCAGCACCAAGTTGTTGAGTAGCAAGAGCATTGGAATTTGTAGGGTTATTAGGGATCAAATCATAAAGTGTGTTAGATTGCGAATAAATCATATCTAAATGTTGGGCACGTCGAATAGATTGGTCTTCAATAACCACGCCAACCCTGACAATGTCCTTTGCGATGGAGGGTAGAAGAGACTTGCAAAACCAGTTTTCTAAGAGGAAATCCCGAATGGGTGCCTTGACAAGCCTCTGTCAGCATCTCCATTCATGGATGTGATTGAATATGTGGATGGAAGTGTATTCGAATAATGTAGTTAGAAGTTATGTTTCAGTTTAATAGTGGATAGGTAACTGAAAGCGCTTTAGGAATTCCATGGAAAGGGAATTGAAATTATTCACTAAAGCTCGTGGTAACTCAATCTACCACTTGGCAGTGTTTCTAGTCAAGGTGTGGGAGAATATTTTGAGTTGGATATGATCGTCAATCATAGAGTTTTATACACACCAAAGGTGGTATATTTTGATGTGTGGTGTCGGGTCATCTACTTGTTTTCCTTCGAACTTCGAGATATCTACAGGAATTTTATGCAGGATTAAAAGCTAAAGTAATTTAAGGTTGATGGGGTCATTTGTTAGCTTGTACAGATCTAATATGTCTAAAGTAGCCAAGAATGGAAAAGGCACAAGTGCCCCTGATTCAGACTAGGGCGGAGCAGGATGACCTGAGGGACCAGGAGGTCCCCCCATCGATTAGTTTCCAACAAGGTACGTAGGTTGCAACAGATAATATTTTCATGGTGGTGGAGGTGGGGTAATATAAAGTGGCAGGCCATAAGGAATATTAGGTTTGGTAATAAAGGATTGGTTTCCCCAGGGATAGAAGGTTACCCCTTAATTCAATGGTTGTTGAGCAAGGGGGCCTAAATAGATGCAGCAGGACTAGTTTGAGGGATATTGCTAGCCATATAAGGCGAAGTGGGTACAGGAACACCCCTGATACTATGTCCATTGAGAGGAAACAAATAAATTAGCATAGGACCAAATTGTATGATAGGATGAATAGGGACTCTCATACCCCCAATGGGTATGTACATGCTAGAAACATTGCCCCTAGACGTAACTACTTGGGGGTTAGAACTTAACAAAGGTTTCCAACCAAATGAATTGTTAAAGTTACTCATACTAACAACACCTATAGTGGTGATAGATAAAGACATGGCAAGAAAGGGTAAAACCTGAACCAAAATAGGCCCAAGAGGATCAGTAAGTAGAGGGTTAAAATGAGGCAAGACACCTTTAGTAAATATGTCCTCTGGTAAAAGAGTTTCTTGGGAAGTATTGTGTGATTCGGTGAATGCGGTGAATGATATATTTTAACAAAATTTCAAATTAAGTGTGATATATATTAGTCTCAGAAGCAAAGATCACACACTTAAAATTCAAAAAACTCTAAAAGAGATCAGCAAGAAACCAAGGAAAAAGACTTTGTCTGATAGCCACAACTAGCTAGAGATGAAACCCAGTATCAAATGGTTATAAGAGAGATTTGGTATAATGTAATACTTACGATTACTCCTAAGCTTCACCCGAATCTTGGTAAGAAGGGGCTAAGCACTCTCATGAAAATGAGTACCCTCCCAAAAAAGCAAAGACTGGGTAGGTTCATCTACTAAGGTACTAAGGAAGCTCACCCTAGTCACCTTGTGTTCGTTCCTAGAAGGATGGCCACTAAGTTCACCTCAAATCACAAACACCACTAGGGGGGTCATCGTCATGGGTAGTACGTTGTGTAGGTAGGATACCTGAGTCCTTGACTCGGCTGTGATATCCCTTAAAGGATCCCCAGTACACAGAATACCCACTGGAATGCAATAGAAGGTGAGTTACCTACCTTCACACCCCGATTTTGCCTTGAGCTTAACTCTGTTGTTAGAGGAGTGCTCCCAGATGATGTGTGTGTAGCAGAATTTTCTCTCTTTAATGACTCTAGTTCAAGTTTTGCAGTCTTTGGAATTTGACTCACACATCCTATCCTAAGACTCTAGTCTAATATAATATGTGTGTATCTTGAAAAATAGTAGTTGATTAATTTTATTATGAGGTTGATTTTAGGGGTACTTGATTAATGTCTTTGGAGGGGGGTGTTGAGATATGGAATTTATGAGACCGGGATCAAACCATGCAGAAAATATGTGTTCCAATTTCAGTTCGATGAATAAGAGTTTCTACAATGAGAGAGTAACTATACACCTTTTCCAAAACTGCATAGTCCTAATGCAATTCTAACACGGTCAAATAAATACAAATATATAATTCTCATATAACAAACCCAAAATAAACTTGAACTAACCAGCTAAAATGATAGAAAGGAAAAAATTTCTTTTTCTTTTTCAAAACTAAGGCAATTAAGTTTTTTTTTTTTTTCAAAAGAAATATATGCATGCATGCATCCAAAAGAAACAGAGCCTAACATAATAGATCCTAGGATTAGCCAACAAGTGATACTATCAAATTGTGAAATCCATAAAACTGGGTGGATATTCGAGGTTTGGATCTATAGCACAGGTCAGAAGTTTACATAGGTTGTTATCATCTAGGGTAACACTCTATATTAGGCATAGGAGGGAACTATAACACTCTAGAAGGAACATAAGGGGCACGTTACAACAATTTCACTTAGAAAAAGGGGCAAATCCACGTCAAAGCAAGGGCTGAGAATAGAAGTATTGGCCACAAGTAGGTAAAATGACAAGAATTCAAGCTAACAAGAACAAATAGAAGTAGAGAGAGCCAGAGATCTGGGATCTAGGATATCAAAACTGGGAATTAAATACTGATCCCTAAAGGAGTCGCCAATTCTACTGTAGGGATTAATGCACATGTGGATAGAAAAAAACCCTCTCAGGTTTCCTACAACCTAAGGTAGACGAATCAAGGGATTTGTAGTTGTTCAAGCACGACACATTCAATCATGAAAATGTTAGATAAGAATTCACAATGGGAGGATTAGTGGAGACCTACTTATCCTTTGTACAACTCTGCTAGAGCAGTCATTATGGCAGAAAAGGAACTCTCGACCAACTCCAAGAATGAGACCTGTACACAAAAAGGAAACAAGTGATGTTCATAGCATATGTAAACCTCAATAATTCAACATATTGACATATAGAAGCATATATAAATTGAATGCATCAACATAAATTGTTAATTTAAACCATAAAGTCATAACACATAGAATTTCAACATTTGAACCATGATATAGACAAAATAATAGTAAATTTATATTATTAATTCTGAGAATAAATATTACAACTATGATGTTGCAACAACCTTTCCTCCAGCTCCTAGATTCTCTCTCCCTCTCTCTCTCTCTCAAAACTACCATGGCAGCATAATAATGCTCAAATTCTTGTCCATAATACAGTGTTCTATCCTCCAATATATAGGAAATGAGAGGCTCAACTTTTTCCATTTTCTTCACCAAATCTCTTTGGGAAAAGGCCAGAAGTTTCCTCTGTTTATTACTCTTTCTCTGCATAGCAGCGTTTGTTAGGATAGGCAACTTCTAAAGACAAATCTGAGGCAATTATTTCTTGCTTTTTAGATTCAACCTTGAGTAAATGGTAGAGTCACAGTGAGTTAACTCGCGATTTTCCTTCATGAGCTCATGAAATATAGTAACATGACCTTATAGAAGATATAGAGCATGCATCCCTAGGTTAACATGGTATGTTGGTTCGATGGTCTATGTTAGCACACCTTCTATCAGTTTATGGGGTGCATTAACATGGAAAATATGCCTGTAAATTAGGGTTTTACTTCATTCCAAGTTGGTCTTCTCCACTGAGATGATGATGAGGTATTTTCTAGTGTAATAGATGCCAACTAAAGTGTGAGGTCAAAGGATAAGACCATGGTTGAAATACTTCATATAATGTGACTAAAGAGAGAGAGTGTTATAGCTTCAAAGCTAGAGGATACCTACTAACAACAACATATGTCAAAGTATAAAATAATGTCCTGAGTCGGGCATTCCCATGCTCAATAAAAAAACCAGGGTGATATCCAATGAAGGTATGACAGTTGTGTCTGCCGATAGGAAAAATGTGAGTAGATTTCATATTGTGATCAATCTAATAATTCACAGCTTGGGAGAGGAAACAAGGCTTAGTGCTGTAAGCCTTTACCCAAGGTCTTAGTCACCACTTCCAAAATAGCATCCTTTTGCACATGTGAATAAAGGAGTTGAAGTTGAACATGTGAGAAATCATTTAATTACTGGCCAATGATGAAGAAATTTAATAGATGCGAGGACCGCCACTGATAGGGATGATTGACTCCAATATGTAAAATGTAGTATAGTGAGTGTGATGAAGAGGATTTGGTGTCGAATCCTCGTAGAATATTTCAAATGGGAGCCAATGATGAAAATCTGCAGTCAAACACACAGAAACCTGCCATTGAGGTCTGCAAGTTCCAGGGTATTGAAATATTTCTCTGTCTACTTCCTAGATAATATGTTGAATTCAATAGGAAGAGACCTATCAAAGGTAGACAATGAGGACTCCTACATCAATTGACACAAAACAAGACAATGTAATTTCCTTAGAGATAGTTCAGAAAAATGGGATGAACTAACTTAGGGAAAAAATGTGGCATATGAGCAGATGGTCGATAGACGAAAAATAGAGTAGGTTTATCCCTTAAACAATAGAAGGAAGGACTCCAGGAAGACCAAGTAGCTTAGACTCTTAAACACCAAGAGGAGCTAGAAAAAAATATGTAGGGACATCTGGGTATCAGGGAAAGACTCATAAAATCAGTAGGGTTTGTAGAGAAGCTGACAAAAAGAGGAATATGCTAAGAAAGTGCCATGTTCAAGAGATTGAAAAGGTACTGCTACCAAAAATTCCTTCAAAATATAGAAACTGTAACCACTATTTCGTCTAATTTTTCCCAATATGTCTAGGCTTAATGAGTCCAGAAAGGGTAAACTTGGTTGACTTTTCACATTTAGAGAGTCTAAAACGATAAAAAAGATAACTCCAAGGGGTACCTTTGTCATGGTTGATAACCGGGCATGACAAATGGTTAATATTATACCCAACATAGTCCCTTTTTCCGTAAGTAGTCCATTGAATTAAGATAAAATGAGAAACCTATGCTCAAAACGCATCTACTTCATTTTTTTATGAGTGCTAGGAGAAGAAGTGAACTCAATATTCTTTGTCAAATTGTTAACCGAGTAAAACGAAGAAAACTCGTAAATATATTTTTTAGTTTAAAGAGCAAGAAAAAGACAGAAAAATAATCGCTCAAACCTATTCCATAGGGTCTTATGAGTTCGAAATAGGTATCTCAGGGTTTTTTCCATATAATGAGCTAGAAAAAATAGCTAAAAAGAATGCTCAAACTTCTTTGTGGGAGTTTAACGAGCCCAAAGAAGAAAACTATAGGTTTTTAGGATTAACGAGCAAGAAAAATACCATAAAAAGAATGCTCAGATAAAGTAGAAGCTAGCGAGGTGTTAAACGTAGCACCTTTTGGAGTGGGTCCCCATCATAGGCCCCTTTACAAAGGACCTGAGTGATAGTGTAGGGACTGAAGCATATGGGTAGAAAGGTTCCTGCCCCCAATATATTACCCAAGTTTCCATCTGAGTATAACTCTTGAATAGGTGTCAAATAGGAAGGAACAAGGTCAGATTGATTAATGGATAGTATTTTTGGATGATTTGTGTTTAGTGTAGATGGAAATGGTAATGAGACACGAGTTTGGAACTCATCCCAAGGCCGCTCAACTAGACACGTGATATTCATAATAACCTCATCATAGAGGAGGACAGTGGTGAGAAGATCAGCAGAGGGAATGGAAATGGGAGAGTTCATAGGATCATGGACCTTAACTAATGAAAGAGGAGATTCAAATGTAGAGTGAATAGCTTGACCATCCAGTTCCGCCAGTGAAAGCAGTGTCTGATCTCCGTAGGAATTGAAGGTCGAAGGTCTCAAGATGATCCCTGTATCTGTATATCTCATAGGTATAACAAAGACGATATAAATGGCCATACGAACCTCAGGTGGTGGTATAGGGAAACATCCCAGAAGAGAGGAGTCTTTCAAAATATCGATACCAAGACCAACAAAAGGTTCAAGAGTACACCACACTAAAGGAACATTGCTAGAAATAGGGGGTAGAAAGTTTGGGGTGCAGAAAGACAGCTAATCTATTGTCACAAATTTTCCCCAATAAGGAAACAAATAAGCTAGAAGACTAACGAAACAATGGCATTCATAACATAAGTTCAACTACGGCCCAACAAAAGATTGTAATAAAGCGGGTGATAACAACTTCAATATCAAATGAGATGATTTTCCTGCCAAGAGTGATGGGAAAATTATCAAGATATCTCTTAGGGATAGAAGTATGGCCATCGAAATCTTTTAGGGAGTTCAATGGCAAAGTGAGAGTGGACGAACCAAAGGCGAGCCAACAGGAAGTAGCCATCACACAGGTTGAGGCATCTTCGTCAATGACAGTGCGGTGAATGGCTTTGAATTTCGCCATAACTTACACTTGGAATGTAAGCTAATGGGAAAGGCAAGGTTTATTTTTTTCCACATTGAAAATCACTATATTTGAATCATGAGGATTGATCCCACCTATGGCCAAAAGAAAAGTTTTTTGTTGTGTTGGACAACTTTGTAATATTTTATGTTTGTGGAAAAACCTGTGAACAGTTTTTGAAACCAACATTTCGGACTAGCTTAGTGAGTCCATCATCACGGAAATGTGATTTGTATTTTGAGAAGAGAGAGCGTGAAATCATGGAGCTATTAATAGTTAATTGAAAAATATTTGATGTCTTCTTTTAATGTCGACTTTCAAATGACTAACTGATTATTTATTTATTTTATTTTTTTAATGTTATTGGTTTAATTAGTGATTGATTAATTTAAATTTATTTATTTATTTATTTTTTATTAAATAATAAACAAATTAAATTAAATAATAATCAATCACTAATTAAACCAATAACATTAAAAAAATAAATAAATAAATAATCAGTTAGTCATTTGAAAGTCGACATTAAAAGAAGACATCAAATATTTTTCAATTAACTATTAATAGCTCCATGATTTCACGCTCTCTCTTCTCAAAATACAAATCACATTGCCCTGATGATGGACTCACTAAGCTAGTCTGAAACGATGGTTTCAAAAATTGTTCACATGTTTTTCCACAAACATAAAATTCTACCAACCTATATGGACTCTCTCTTTAACAACTTTGTAATACTTCAAGTATCGACATAGCAGAGGGTGCCTATTCCAGATCCTTTACAATGCTGTAGTTATGAGTAGCGCGAGTAGATGGATTATATGTCGTACCTGAAAGTGTCACTTTTGGGGGGACAATCATAGGGTCAGGAACATTCCTTTTGATATGAAAATCGTTAGGAAGTGGTGGAATGGAATTTGAGGACATATTCGAAGCATTTGGGATAGGATTCGCATAGATCTTGGCTTATGATTGAAAATAAATTGTTTTGAAGGAATAAAAAGATGATGATCCTACTCCAGAAGGAGGGGGGTGTGAACCACCGATGGTGGGTTTGATAAAAGATGTTGCTGCTACTAAGAAAGAAAAGGGTTATTAAGGACCTTAGGGGTCCAGCCTGTGTCCTTTTGTGCAAGGAAGTATGGACACTCTTAGATGGTCCTCAGTGCATATCTTGCAAGGGAGCTTGACAAATTTCTCCTTTCCTTTCTCAAATTTGGTGTTAGTAGTGGCTTTATGATTTGGGTTGTTCTAGGTCATCTACTACTCTTCAGAGGGAGCAGTCTTTTTCTTGTTCTTATTGTTCTTCTTGTTCTTATTGCTAGGTTTGTTTGTAGACTGCACAAAGTTGGTCGCATAGCAGCATATTGGGTAGTACAATCAAGATCAATAGTAACATATAATTGGGAAAATTTCCTACTCAATTATTTTACAACATATCCATAGGTGGTGTTGATGATACCTTCAGCATGAGCACCAACCTACTGAGTAGCCACAACATTGGAAGTTTTAGGGCTATTAGGAATCAAATCATAAAGTGTGCAAGATTCTAAATAAATCATATCTAAATGTTGGGCACGTCGAATAGATTGATCTTCAGTAACCATGCCATTCATGGTAACATCCTTTGCAGTGGGGGTAGAAGAGACTTGTAGAATTAGTGTTCTAAAAAATTGCGCCCTTGACAAGCCTCCATCGGCATCTCCATTCATGGATGTGATCGAAGATGTGGATGGAAGTGTCTTGGTGCAATGTACTCAGAAATTATATTTTGGTTTCATAGCGAATAGGTAACTGAAAACGCTTTAAGAATTCCATGGCAAGGGAATTGAAATTATTCACAAAAGCTCGTGTTAACTCAATGTACCACTTGGCAGTGTTTCCAGTCAAGGTGCAAGGGAAGAGTCTGAGTCAGATACTATCGTCAATCATAGATTTTGTTACACACCAAAAGTGGTAATTTGTGAAGTGCGTTGTCAGGTCATCTCACTATTTTCCTTCAAACTTTGGGATATCCGCAAGAATCTTATGTGAGATCGGAGGCCAAAGTAGGTTATGGTTGATTGTGTCATTCGTTAGCTTGTACAAATATAGGATGTCTAAATTAGTTAAGAAGGAAAAAGGCATGAATGCCCCCAAATCAAACTAGGGAAAATCAGGATGACCTGAGGGACCAAAAGGTACCCCCATCAACTAGTTTCCAGCAGGGTATGCAGGTTGCAATGGATAATAGTTTCATGGTGGTGGAGGTGGGGTCATATAAAGTGGTAGGCCATAATTCATACTAGGTTGGGTAACAAACCATTGATTTCCCCCAGGATAGAAGTTGTCCCCTTGATTCAATGGTTGTTGACCAAGGAGGCCCATATAGATGCAACAGGACCGAGTTGAGGGATATTGTTGGCCACATAAGGTGTAGTGCGTGCATGACCACCACTAGTAGTATGCCCACTGGGAGGAAACAGATCAATCAGCAAAGGAACAAATTGTACTATAGGAGGAATAGGGACTATCATGCCCCAAATGGGTATGTACATGCTGGAAACATTGCCCCAGCACATATCTTCTTGGGCATTAGACCTCAATAAAGGATTCCAACTAAACAGATTCTTGAAGGTAGTCGTATTAACAACACCTATAGGGGTGATAATCAAAGGTCTAGGAGTTGACACAAAAGGGGTAGAGACAGGAAGGTGTTGAACTCCCCTCATAAGAGGTGTAATTGGAATTCTTGGAATAGGCATAATATAAATAGTAGGATAACCAAGCAATTGTGTTGAACTGGTTATAGGTGGGGGAAGTGGTGGTGGATAAAAGGTATCCACAAAGGACCACGAACCACTAGTATTCATCAGGATAATAGGAGTGGAAACTGATGAAGACTTAGCAGGAAAGGGTGCAACCTGAACCAAAAAAGGCCCAAGAGAATCAGTAAGTGGAGGATTAAAATGAGGCAAGACACCTTCAGTAAAAAATTTCTCTAGTAAAAGAGTCTCTTGGGAAGTACTATGTGATTCAATATTTGAAAAAGAATGATTCCCTTGTGTAGAGGAGGAATCTGATTCGCTGAAGCTCAACAATTCCTCCACAGCTAGGGGAAAATGACCTCATTATTGTTGAGACATACGATGAGGGCCGAAGGTAGCCACGGTGAATGATATATTTTAACAAAATTTTAAATTAATTGTGATATATATTAGTCTCTGTAGCAAAGTGAACATGCCTAAAAATAAAAATAAACTCTAAAAGAGATCAACAAGTAGCCCAGGGAAAAGAATCTGGTTGATAGCCATAACTAGCTGGAGATGAAACCCAGTATCGAAGGGCTATAAGAAAGAGCTAGTCTAATGTAGCAATTATGATTACTTGTGAGCTTAACCTGAACCTTGGTAAGAATTGGCCAATCACTCTCGTGAAGATGAGTATCCTCCAAAAAAACCAAAGATGGAGTAGGTTTGTATGTTGAGGTACCAAGGCATCCTACCCCAATCACCTTGTGTTCTTCCCTAGAAGTATGGCCACTAAGTTAAACTCAAAACACATACACCATTGGGGGGTGCATGGTCATGGGTAGTATGTTGTGTAGGAAGGATACTTGAGTCCCCGACTCAGCTCTGATATCCCTGAAAGGATCCCTGGTTCATAGAATACCCACCATAATGAAATCAAAGGTGGGATACCTTCTTTCACACCCCGATGTTGCCTCATGCTTAACTCCCTTGTTAGAGGAG
>APFE031628975.1:0-23990 GCA_000404065.3 Pinus taeda
AATTACATTACAGGATATTTCCATTAATAAACAGGTAGAGTCCAAGGAGGCTGAAGCAGAAGATGTTCTAGGGTCTGACATATTAGATGATGAGCCAGTGATGATAGACAATCAAACACAAATATAGGCTGAAGCAGAAAAGGTTACAGGTGCTGATACATCAGAGGAGGGCTCAGTGGTTGAAGTCATATTGGAAAAGAAGACACCACAACAGGCACCACAGCAGGGTGGATTAAAGAAAAAGACACCGTGGGTTAAAAGTTCAACATATCATCACCCACATCACTCCGCAAGACAACCATCAAGATGGAAACCAAGTAGTCACAACCCCCGTATGACGGATAGCGAGGAGCGAAGATCCGCCTACTACACATCAACACAGAAGAGCTGCCACGGTCAACTTCCATATCAAGAGAGCGAGGCACCAACGAGATCGAGGGTTCACCTTTCTCTTGGATGGCTAGATGCACGTGTATGGTACCAATGGACTACTCTTTTGAGTAGATCTTATTATTTGTGTTCTTCCCATGTTTCGGGGATGGAACATGCTAAGGGGGGTGGAATGTTATATACCTGGGGGGGTAATATGGGGTACCAAGGGAGGTACCCAAGATAATAATGTAATAATGAGAGGGGCCATTGTAATAAATAAGGTGGTTAACACATATCATGTAAGGGACCACAAGTAGTTAGTAATAATGTAATGGGCCCATGGTATTAGTGGATGGTATGAGGGAACCATGGTAATGATCCATGGTATTGAATGTATGAGGCCTATATAGAGGCTAGAGACTCCACATGCAGGGATGTCAAGAAATATTGTCAAGGAATATTGTATGAACAAGCATATGGCTTGTGGAGTGTTCTCCTTCCTTAAGGAGTGAATGTATGGTGTTGCCCTACCTTAAAGGTTTGATCAATAAAGAATCATTTCATAATATTCTTGGGTTTATTTGCATTGTCTTATATTTTCATATCAGAGCTATATTATTTCCGGGTTAGCGCTATAACAATTTTGGAGATCATTCATGAGGCCAATGACCACATTTCTATCATCATGTCGATCCTTGTTGAGCTACTTGAGGACCAAAGTTATTTTCTTGAGTTGGCTGCCAAAATTTTCTGAAGAGGGGAGCGACTCCTCAGTACCATGTGTATGGACTGGGTTGGGGTCAATGGGTGAAATCATGAAGATGGGTTACAATTTTTAGCAAAATAAGGGTGATTTATTTTAAAAACGGATGCTTGATTGAGCAATTTTAAGCACTCGATCGAACAATTTTTAAGGGCTTGATCGAGTTGTTTAGGCACTTAATAGTAGATCGATCTACCATTTAAGGAAACCCTTGATCGAACCATTTTATAACCTAAGTTAATGGCTTAATCAAGACTGATAGCTTGATCAAGATATATTTTTCGATCGAGATTATGGCTCAATTGAAAAATATGCTCAATTGAGCATTATTTCTGATTAAAAAACCCCAGTTGGGACTTGCGCAAGTCATTTTGTTTAGACCGTGAGAGGTTAAGGAGTTCGACGAAATATTTCTAAGGTCAAACAAGATGCAGGAGCTCAATCCAACTTCCCATCAACCCCACCAACAACTTAGAGGATCAAGCCCAGGTAGGTTTCCTGTCATTTTTCTCTCTTTTATTTAATTTTTTCCTATAAAATAAAATAAATTAATTTGAAAAAAAATCCACTAAGAAAACCCTTGAAAGCCACAAAAAATAACCTAGAAAACCACCAAGAAAACCCTTGAAGACCAAAAACAACTTAGAAAACTATCAATAAAACCCTTGAAAACACAAAAAAACTGTAATTTAGCTTTTAATTATTTTTTTAATTTCATTGTGTATGTGTTATCTACCATGGTAGTATGTTTATTATAAATATTTTCAATGGTAAAAACTTTATTTTTAATTATTTTAAGCCTTAAAGTTTTTTTTAGGAATTTAGTGAAATAGATTTTAAAAAAATGTTATTAAAAACTCATTTTAAACTTAGAACAAATTTGACGAGAAATATGCCCAAAAAAATTTCAAAACAGAAAACAATTAAACTATAACCCATAAATAAATAAATTAGGAGCTCTAGATTGACATAATGAATATGGTTGCTCATGGTAGACCTCTGATAAATCAAATAAGAAATTTTATTTCATTTTTATTTTATTTTATTTTAAATTTAGATAAATTTATATTTTAAATAAAAGTTAATTGTACTTAAATAAAATATTAACTAAATTAGATATAATTTTTGGGATTCAACTGCGTTAAGTAAGTCATTAAAACGTATGACCATTTCCATGAGAGGTAGTCGTAACTGACTAATTTCTCATGATTTTTGAATAGTTCACTTAGCACTCATTGCATCGGGTGATGCTCACAGGGGTGAAGAAGTGGGATTGAAACTAGTGAAATGTTGAGAACGAATCACATAGCATCAATCATCACTTCCGGGGCTTGCACCCGGTAACCAGGACTTCCCAGGAGGTCACCCATCCCAGAACTCCTCTGGCTTTCAAAGCGGCAGCTTAACTTGGTGGAGACTTTTTGTTAAGCGCGATTAACTAAATTGTAAGTGCAACATAAAAATGATATATAATTAAATAGTATAGAATATACAATATATATATACAATAATATCTCTCGCTCTCTCTCTCTCACACATATATATAAACATTTAACATAGTTTTATAAGTATTTAACATAATGTGCTCTTCATAATAACATATGATGGGTGATGCTCAACAACTTTTTAAGAATCTAGTTGATCAATAAACTATAATTTTCTTTAAAATTTCCATATTTGTAGAATTATTTAATATAATAATATGACAACTATATATCTCTTAGTTCACACCCTTATTAAATTGTTAGTTGAGTAATGATTTTGTAACTTACACTTCCTATATTTTTATTTAACTATATAATGCAATCTGTGTGTGTGCGTTCAAGTTTCAAGTTTATTAGGCCTAATACAATTCGTGACACATGGTGTTGATGATATCATGTTGAATTTAAGCTTCATTATGACACAATCTGAGAATTTTACAAGAACTATCATGGTGACCCCCCTCCTCCTATAGTGCATGATTTTATTTCATCAATATTATGTAGTAGGGAGCCAGAAGAGTTTTTTTACAAGAAAATATGTATAGGTGGAAGAAGATGCACTAAATGTGGTGATTTTTCATTGCTCCATAGTAACTTTCTTATTGATCCCAACCAATATGGGATGTCAGATGTCACCATCACATGGAAGCATTATGAGTATGTCGCAGGAAATCAACCATCTTCTTCAACTATGGTGCCAAACATGATCAATTATGTTGGGGATGATATTCATATTTCAATATTCATGGGGGTGTTTCAAAACCAGATTTATAAATATATCAAACACTCACATAGGTCCAATGGGAAAGTGTCTGAATTTAAGCATTCTTGCAAAGTATTTCATGTAGACACAATCTTATCAGTGGTGGACTTTGTTGAGAATTACACATTTTCTCCTCAAACATAGATCTAGAGTGAGTACTATCACTCAGACCAAGTGTCGATATTCGTATAGGTTTTGTAAAAACATGCACAATTGAATATTGATGGTAGGGACAACACTCACAAGTCCCATGATGTGATTAAGGAGTATCACTTTTACATCAGTGATGATCATAAGCATGACACATTGTTTGTTCAAAATTGCTTTGACCTTATTTATGAATCATAAAAAAAATGACATATCATTTAGGAAGCATTGGAAATGGTCAGATGGTTGTGCGGGGTAGTTCAAGTCAACACACCATTTTATTGGTTGAGTCGACTGCACAAGAAGAAAAAAATCAATATTCTGGGAGCTACTTTGAAACATAAAATGTAAAGGGTGAGCATGATGGCACAGATGGTTGTGTGAAGCGAGCACTTATGAAGTACCAAATGAGTCATGTTGTAGATAAACTCAAATCACCACTAGAGGTGGTCAACTGGTGAAGATCCCATTTAGGACATGAAGGTCACAAATCCATTTGGATTGTGTGTAGGTTCTTATGGAATGCTGAACTTGGAGATGTGAATAGATCCATTCCTTGGTATTGTAATATTGTAGAAGGAACAAGGTAATTACACTCAGTGCAGAGCAAACACATGAGGGAAATATTTACTATTGAGACAAGAAAACTCACATGTTTTTGTGAGTTTTGCATTGGTGTTGTTGGATGTAGACTTGATCACTGTGAAAAACATGGGATGTGAAAGAATGGAAATATCTCCCTCTTAATCCAAAGGGACCTCATCCAATTTTGACATGGCAAGAGATGCATGATGAAGAGGTCATCATTTCACTTGATCATGATCAAATCTCTAATATTGTAAGGGAAGGCATGTGGCCCATCTATCATTAACAATTTCATCTATAACTTGAAATCTTGAACGTATTTAACTAATACATATTTTGTTTTTTGGTTGTAGGCATTATTTTTGTTATCATTGCCCCTGTGGGAAATGAAGAGAACATGTCATACTATTTGATGTGATGCACACAGGTTAAACACAGGTTGGTGATACCATATGTAGATGGACAATTCACATACCAAATTAATGGCATGGTTGTGATGGGCCATTTTTTTGAAAAGGTTAAAAAACAGACACCAAGAGTTTATTTATACTCCCATTATATATTTACACAAGATGTACTTTTGGTGTTTGTCCCATTAGAGTCATAATTGTCACATACCTCTTTGACACCATATTAAAAACCACATACTACTGGTAGATACCTCCTAAACAAAATATTAAAATCCACATATTATGTTTCTTCACTAAATTTAAGTTGGATTAAATTTAGATGCACTAGTTGTCACCTGCATTCATATATAATCATCTCATAACAAAGTTAACATAGGAAATTCTACTCATGCATACATCACATCGCAGAGGAAAGAACCAATCCTAATCATTCAAGATCTTGCATTCGAGTTTCATTCCTTTGAGGATTCAACACAAGCCTTAATGGAACCATTATCATAAATACATTGTAGCTAGCATTACCCTACATCATGATCATAGTCATATTGTTTAGTTGAATGTATTACTAACATATATATTTTATGTAATTTGAACAATTAGCTAAAAAGAGTTTTAGTGGATTCAATTTTCCTCATGATGCATAATGCATAGCCTAGATAACTGGAACCACCGGTTGTACAACTGCAACCTTAAAACATATTTATTCATCATACGTAGTTGTATCACTATCATTAAATTTTACACAGGGATGCGGATACCGTTGGTAACCTATCTCCTTAATTCAATATTAATAATTACATATTATGATTCCATCATTAACTACACACTTTGAGTTAATTTACATTCACTAGTGCCCACATGCATAAGTATTTAATCATTCCCATAAACAAAGATAAAACATGCAACTTTACACATATGCTGAGAGATTTGACACATAAGGAGTGAGAGGCAAACATACAGTACATCCCATGCACGTAAAGAAGATAAAAATACGAAAAGGAGGTCACTTGGAAAATCGAGCACCGCCACCCAACCTAGAACTGACTCTTTTAGTTCACCCTAAAGCCGAGATTTCTTACCATGAATCAACTACCTCTGTTGATCTCTTCAATGGATATTTAATACCCTATTTCATGATATGGTTTCCATTAGCGGTGTCCCGCTTTTATGGATCTTTTTTATCCATTTGCCCATGATTTTTTCAGAAAAGCTCGCCTTTCTCTCCGACTAGGTTTTTCCTCACAAAAGCTTGCCTTTATCTCCCACAAGGATTTTATGTTTTTCTCAATAAATATTTATCTCCAATCCATCTATATTATCTAGAATTGAATCTAGAAGCTTTATCATGAAAGAATTATCCCTTCCCATTCACCAATGGGAATTGGCAAGCATCTCATCTCTTGGTGTCCCACTTTTCTAAGTGATTAATTATTTTATTTAATTTCATAAAGTATTTACTTTTCTTGTTACACATCAAGCCTAGCTTTTCTCATATTAGATTTGCAAAGTTTTACACACAAGGGAGGGGTGTTATAATGATTTATTAATGTATGATGTCTTCTCCAACATGCATATAGTATTTTGTATTACATTTATGCACACTCTTCACAATTTTGACCCTAGTTTCG
Organism: Pinus taeda; assembly: GCA_000404065.3. Lineage (NCBI taxonomy): Eukaryota > Viridiplantae > Streptophyta > Pinopsida > Pinales > Pinaceae > Pinus > Pinus taeda. The sequence goes on from APFE031628975.1 coordinate 6,153, forward strand.
TCTATATTGCGATATACTTTGTGCCTTTTGCATATCTCATTACAATTATTGATATATTTCTTTATTCAACATAAACTTGTAGGTTCCAAACTATGCATAGTAACCTGATAATGTATATTTGGAGAATTTTCCCACTAAGGGTGAATTAAACTTTTCAACCAATGAACCACATCCTTACATGTAAATGCATCAATTAACACAAAATATTAAATTGAAAGGAAATTTAAAATTACATAGTCTCATTCCCCATATAGGGACCTAGCTTAATGATATTTCAGGGGAACTTCCTGAATATATACAATTTTAAGAAGACCTTGAGAAACTATTCTAGGATGAAAATTAATTAACCATCAATCTCTCGTTAATGTTGATTGAATGTCACAATCTTTCTTTTGGTTCTTTATATAGATTCCCTCTATATATTTTATCTTTGACTTTTACTCGTGGTCTATGGGAAGATCCTTGTTTCTTTCCTTTATCTTTCATCCTTTCTTAAGATATCTAGGAGTATAAACTTTATTCAATTAGGTTATGTCATTGTCTAGACTACTTTTATCTGAATTAGTTTGTATTTTATTAAGCTATGTCCTTGCATAGCAATAATATAAGTTTAATATGAGTAAAATGATATGATGACCATATCACTAAAATGCATCAAATAAAAATACTTTGAAAAATCACTTATTCACCATGTCATTTATTCATAACTTGCATATCAATTATCCTTTCTAGATCCGGTTATATGCTTTAATCCTCTTATGTCGAGGCATTTAGTATTTGAGCCTTCTATGGTTTCAAGGATATATATATATATATATGATCTAATTCGATACATGTAGGCCCATAAAAAAATAACCAATTTATGGTTGACCCTTTCTTTTGTATTGAAATAATCAATATGTTATTTATTGTCCTTTCTTTGCATTGCTCTTTTCTCCCCCACAATTCAACATTGCAAAATTATTTGTTCCAATATAGTTTTTCAAGATTTCTCCTCCCCATGCTATTATAGCTATCAAAAATACTTAGATTTGAGCACTTGTATTAATTCTTCTTGGGCTCCTCCCTTGGTATGGCTCCTTGTGTTTCAAGCTTTGTTGTGATTGTAATTGGTGGGATTCATTGGTATATGTAGCACATAATAAAGACTTTAATGAAAACTTTAAATATTAAAATTGATCGCAGAATTATAAATATAGTGTCCTAATCTTTTACTTTTCTTCTTGCTTCTTCCTATCCAAGCTTTTCCCTTATGGGATGAGATAGATTTACCTCTCATAAAAGTCTTCCCTTTAAGGATGAACTTCATTTAGAAAAAATACTTGTTGTATTTTATGATATATATCAAATGTAATGTAGTGTGTACAAATTACTTGTTGTATTTTATGATATATATCCAATGTAATGTAGTGTGTACAAATTTTATAGGCGCCACACACACAATATACTTGTGTACTTGTGCTTATTGCTAATTTTTTTCTCATATTCATAGCTTTCGCCATTTCAGCTTTGAGCACATAACATTTTACCAACTAGGAGTGACACTACTAATAGCAATCGACAGGTCATACTAGAAATGCTATAGGGCTTACTGATAAGACAATATGACAAATTATACATCATAACATAATGATGAGGAATAAAAAAATACACATAAAACAATATTACAGTGATTGATCTGTGACAAATTCAGAAATTTTCCTGATCTTTCTATGTCATACAAATTTCAGACTTATTCCACGATTGTCCAATACACAGAAAGATGTATTCCTGACCATACAAAAATCAAGGTTTATGCATTACATCCACGTTTTTATTATGATTATAAACAAAATTAGTAAAAATTTCTTCTCATGTTCATTAATTATTAGTTACAAACTGGTAATGAACATTCTTCTTTCATATGATACATTGCACTTATTCATAATTAATTGAAACATCATAACTGTATTTTGATATTGATGCAATCCACCGACAAGGTTTCGCATTACACCGAAAAGTCCAATTTATAATTCGTTTATATACCTTGTGTATATCCATCAAACCTCATTTGATCGACTATTTAATCATCAACATGTAGAATGATCTGAAAGATATATTGCCGTATAACTTTCCGAGAAAGTTTAACAAGGTTTAGAAATTTCTGGAGCTACCTGAGCTTGGGACACCCACGTCTTGGTAGAATCACCATTCAATTGACACTAGGATGGGATCACACCATCCATATTCTCCTTATGATGGCTACGCTCACATCGTATTGCCAACCATTTCTCTCGTTGCAGGCTAGCTAGAATGCAACGAAGGTGCAACCACATTATATCATTCTCACGAAGGTGCAACCAGTAACACCCAAGGTTAGTCACGCGATGGCTACAATCGCTATTTAGAATGATCTTACAACCTCGAATATATGTTGCCTCTGTCCATACTCCACTTACGATAAAGTTATCAAAACAATTAGATAATCCTTATCTTATAGAAGCTCAATGGATAAGGCGATTAGATCGAGTGATACTGAAAAAACATCAGTCTGGCCGATCCAATCTTCGGCCGAAAGGAAAATATAGCTATGATCGTTATCAAAGGGATAAACCTTATCCAACCGGCTTGTTTTAAGGCAGCTCGATCAACAATTACTCTCGAAAATTTCCATATATGTGGATAACATAAACAAGAAAAACGAATTTGGATCGAAAGGAACAATCCTCCTTGAGTCAATTTTGTAGATACAGACAGATAAACAGATGAAAGAAATAGTTAAAAGAACCCTTGTTGAGACAAGATACGCCAAGATATAAATGAAATTGTTCTTGATTGATTGAATGGATGATTCTCCACGCTTATTGATTCATGTGCTATTACATTATTTTATATCATGTTACATAACCGAATATAGAACCGCCTAACTACAATACAGTTAAATAAAACCTAACTATACAGTTAAAGAAAACCTAACTAATTTGTTGTTAAAACTAACAAACTCCACCTTGACAACAATTTCCTAATTTCTTGCCCATGTCCATTCATCATCTTTTCTGTAAGCCAAGAGAAGCTAAGTACCACTGCAACTTCTCTACTGTTACTGGCTTTGTGAATATGTCTGCACAATTCTCTCGTGTATGGACCTTTTTAAGAGCTACTTTTCTGCCATCGATCACATGTCTCAGAAAATGATACCTTACATCAATGTGCTTGGTTCTGGTGTGATAGGCAGGATTTGTAGCCAAGTGAATAGCACTTTGACTGTCACAAAGTACATCCACTTTCTCCTGCTTTCTTCCAATTTCATCTAGCAGACCCTTTAACCAGATTGCTTCTTTACTGGCATCTGAGGCAGCTATATATTTGGCTTCAGTAGTGGACAATGCAACTGTTTCTTGAAGCTTTGACATCCAACTAATTGCTCCACCTGCAAGAGTAAAGACATAACCTGTAGTAGATCTTCTTTTGTCCAAATCACCTGCATAGTCAGCATCTACATATCCGCAGACTGATCCTTCACTACCATTAAAGATGATGCAACGGTCACTTGTGCCTCTTAGATATCGAAGCACCCATTTCACTGCTTGCCAATGTTCTTTACCTGGATTTGCCATGAACCTGCTGACAACTCCAACTACATGTGAAATGTCAGGTCTTGTAGACACCATCGCATACATTAAGTTGCCTACCACATTTGCATATGGTACATGAGACATATACTGCTTTTCTTCATCGTCTCTAGGACTTAAAACTGAAGAAAGCTTAAAATGGGAAGCTAGTGGAATATTAACAGGTTTCACATTGTTCATAGAGAAATTTTCAAGTACCTTCTCCACATACTTCTGCTGTGATAACCAAAGCTTACCATTTTTTATGTCTCTGTGTTATCTCCATGCCCAAGATATTTTTTGCTGCTCCAAGATCCTTCATATCAAACGTCCTAGAGAGTTGAGCCTTTAACCTATTGATCTCTTCCATGCTTTTGCTTGCAATAAGCATATCGTCAACATACAAAGCTAAGATAATGAATACGCCATTGAAACTTTTGAAGTATACACAATGATCATACTCACTTCTTACAAAGTTATGGCTCACCATGAAGGAATCAAACTTCTTGTACCATTGTCTGGGAGACTGCCTCAGACCATACAATGATTTCCTGAGCTTGCAAACTAATCTTCTACTACGACCTTGTACAAAACCTTCTGGTTGTTCCATATATATCTCTTCGTTCAAATCACCATGTAGAAAAGCTGTTTTAACATCTAACTGTTCTAACTCAAGATTAAGCAACGCAGTTAGTGCCAACACAATACAAATAGAAACAAGTTTTACAACTGGAGAAAAAATATCATGAAAGTCTATACCTTCAACCTGAGAATACCCTTTTGCTACCAGTCTCGCCTTATACCTTTCGATACTTCCATCAACTTTCCGTTTCAGCTTGAAGACCCATTTCCATCCAACAACACTTCTCCCTTCAGGAAGCTCTACATGATCCCATGTATTTTTCTTGGCTAAGGAGTCCATTTCTTCTTCCATAGCCACTTTCCATTTTTCGCTATCTGTATCATCTACTGCTTCCTGATAACAAGAAAGTTCCCCATATTCAGTAATCAAAGCAAAAGATGAAGCAAAATCTTCATACCTTTTTGGAATTTTCCTTTCCCTTGTAGACCTTCTTAGAGAAACTGGTTGCTGAACTGGTTCAGAAACTTGCGCTGGTTCAGAAGCTTCAATGGCTTCCTTTGTGTCTTCAACACCTTTTTCTCTAGAGATTTCTCCTTCCTTTCGACTGTCAACGAAAATTCTAGCCTCCAAGTGAACTCGTTGATTTGGCGATACTTGTTCCTGTTCAATTCTTTCAACAGTTGATTTTAAAAGAGAGGATTCATCAAATGTTACATCTCTACTAATGACTATTTTCTGCAATGTAGGATCCCACAACCTATATCCTTTCACTGCATAGTCATACCCAACAAAGACATAACATTTTGACTTTGGATCTAATTTTGAACGCTGATTTTTCGGAATGAGAGATAAGCATCACAGCCAAATATTTTCAAATGTGAATAGTCACAAGACTGAGCCGTCCACACTTCTTCAGGAATTTTACAATCAATTGCTACTGAAGGTGATCTTTTAACTAAATAACAAGCAGTAGATACTGCTTATGCCCACAACTCCTTTTGCAAGTTAGCATTGCTAATCATGCTTCTGGCTCTTTCCATAGGAGTCCGATTCATACGCTCAACAACACCATTTTGCTGAGGAGTATAAACAACAGTTTTGTGTCTAACAATTCCCTCATCCTTACAGTATTGTTCAAATTCACCTGAAGTGAACTCACCACCATTGTCAGTTCTTAAGCATTTAATAGATTTGCCTCTTCTTTTCTCTACCATTACTTTAAATTGTTTAAAGACATTTAACACATCAACTTTCCTTTTTAGCATATAGATCCAAACTTTCCAGGAGTAATCATCAATAAATGTTAAAAAATACAGTGCACCTCCATATGACATAACAGGGGAAGGCCCCCACAGATCAGAATGAATGTAGTCTAAAACATCTTTACTATTATGATTTCCAACTTTAAACCTCTGTTTACATTGTTTGCCATACACACAATGTTTACAGAAATCTAAATTCAAGGATTTCAGACCTGGAAGAGATTTACGCTTCATCGAAATCTGAAGACCTTTCTCGCTCATATGACCCAATCGTTGATGCCATAGACGAGTGTCTGCTTCTTCCTTTTCTGATGCAACCGCTGCTTCACTGATCTGAGTACTTCCTTTCAACCTGTAAAGATTTCTGACCTTTTCTGCCTTCATAACCACAAGTGCTCCTTTGAAGACTTTCAAGACGCCATCCTGACATATAAACTTATATCCATCTGAATCCAAAACTCCCAAAGAAATCAAATTTTTCTTTAAATCAGGTACATGTCTAACACTAGTTAATGTTCTAACTGTGTTATCATACATCTTAATCTTGATATCTCCCATCCCAACAGTCTGACATGACATATTGTTACCCATAAACACAGAACTACCATTTACATTCTCATACGAGGTAAACCAATTTCTATGTGGGCACATGTGATGCGAAGCACCAGAGTCTAACAGCCAGCTATCTACACCCTGAGAGATATTACATTCAGGTGAAGTTTCATCTATCATACACAATCCTTCAGCAGATAAAACTTCGTCTATCATACCTGAATCGACCTGATTCGCTTCGTTCTTCAGGTTTTCAGATTCCTTTCCTTTCCAACAGTCCTTCTTCAAGTGTCCAACTTTATTACAGTTCCAACATTTCACCTTACACTTCTTTCCTTTCGATTTCGATCTAGAAGTTCCCCTTGGTTTTTCTCCTCTTTCCTTTGAGCGTCCTCTAGCGACCATGGCTTCTGATGCAGCTGTTTCAGTGCTGGATTTCCTTTGTACTTCTTCAAACAGAAGAGCTCCCATGACTGATTCAAACTTCAAAGAATCAGCAGAGCTAAAGCTGATTGAAGTTACGAAGTGATCCCATGATTCAGGCAGAGAACACAACAAGGTTATGGCTTTATCTTCTTCCTGTACTTTGACTTCCATATCTGTTAATTGACATATTAGTGTATTAAAAACATTCAAATGTTCTGCAACGTTTGAACCCTCTTTCATTCGAAGACTATATAACTGTCTTTTCAGATAAATTCTGTTGGTCAATGATTTTGTCATATAGAGATTTTCAAGTTTCTCCCACAATCCTGACGTCATAGTCTCTTCAACAATGTTGAAGAGAACTTCATCCACTAGACATAGCCGGATGGTGCTGAGAGCTCGGGCATCCAAGTCCTCCCAGTCTGAAGTAGTCATGGTTGCAGGATTTTTAGTCGCCCCATCCAATGCCTTGCGCAACCCTTGTTGCATAAGAAGATCCCTAACCTTCAGTTTCCAAAGAGAAAAATTGCTCTTTCCGGTGAATTTCTCCACCTCGAATTTCGCATTCGACATCTTGGCCATTTTTCTTTCCTAGGGATTCAAACTTTCTAGGGTTTTATATTTCCTTATTTCTCCAAATAGAAAGAACCCTTAAAATTTTTTTCCTTTCCTTAAAAATAAATCTGTCTTCTTTTTCCTTTATTCTGAATTTAAAGAACTTTACTTTCACAACGTTCTAAAAAAAATTATGAGATAAAACAAAACTGTTCTTGTTTCATGACTGCTTTCTGGAAAAAATAAAACTGTTCTTGTTTCCTGACTGCTTTCTAAAAAAAAAATTCTGAGACAAAACATTTCTTAAACAATACCCAGATTTCATGAACAAGTTCTACAGCAGTGGTAGTTGATTCAAGTTGCTTCAACACACAGACATCACTGGACAAGTTCTGGCAGACTCTTCAACTCCTTCAGGCCTCAGCCCGTAGCATGCACAGGCACTCACTACACGGCTTTCGGCAGCCCAAAACACGGCTTACGCTCCAGCACCACGCGGTCCTGCCAGCTCTTCTTTGCACGCACAGGCACTCACGGCTTTCGGTCTAGCACCTGGTTTTGTTTCACTCAGACTCTGTCACACCCAGCAATGGAAAACTCACAGCCCACAGCGTCTTTTCAATGTAGTAGCGCACAGTATCTGGCAGCCAACAGCTACTCATAGCGCACAGCCTCTTTTCAACGCAGCAGCAGACAGCATTCTCAACGCAGCAGCCCACAGCCAACAGCCGTTCACCAAAAACGCACACACTGTCAGTTTTCACGCACAGGGAGTCTTCGCACAGGTGCACAGGGCTCTTCTCACGCAGGCACAGGCAATGGGCAGACAACAACAGTTCAAACACACAACAACAGTTCTTCACGCCTTTAGCCAGCACAGCCTCCACGCCTTCACGCTCCTTCACGCAGACTCCTTCAATGGCTCCTTCACCTCAGGCCTCTTCACGCAGGCTCTGATACCATTTGTAGAAAATAGAGACAGATGAAAAGATGAAAGAAATAATAAAAAGAACCCTTGCCAAGATTCGCCAAGATATGAAAAACTGAATTTTGTATTGAATGGATGATTCTCCGCGCTGATATTTATTCATGTGTTATTACATTATTTTTATATCATGCCTATCTATCGTTACATAACCGAATAGATAGAACCGCCTAACTACAATTCAGCTAAAGAAAACCTAACTAATTTGTTGTCAATACTAACATTAGCCATATACCATTCAATTGCCAACCATTTGTTCTACCCTGAATGACAAGTAATGCCACTAGGCCTCCCTCAGGCGTAATCATGTCCTTCGACCCCTTACTAGGTCAAATTTTCGATTATGTACCCGTGGTGTTGGGTTCCAATTGATTGATACTGGGGAGGGAGGAATATAGAGAAATCATTATCAGTTGATTTCTTATTATTTATAAGTTGGTAAAATATATTAAGATCAAGAAATCAAGGATGGGCAAGGAGGTGTTAATGAAGTATCCATTAATTAACACTTCCGGACTAAAACTTCAAGCATTTTCAATTCTATGTCATTAAATTATAACACACAAAAACACTAAAATACTTGTAATTATGGAAAAGTCAAGGATGCTAGTAAAATTGGGAAAAAAATAAACAACTACTATGAACAACAAACAACCTGGAAAAACCATAAAGTATCTAAAGCTTAATAGATTTGGATACTAGCTGCTAATTACTATATTTCCTTTTAGAGGGATTTTAAAACTTGTGAGATCTGTTAAACATTTTGGGATTTTGAAATCATAAATATAAATGATGAATATTGTTCATGTTATCAGGAAAATGAAGCATATAAGAACGATTATGTTATGGTCCTGTGCATATTATAATGATTTCTAGCGAGTCTCAAAGGAAATTATTGTGAATGGATTAAAACTACGGAATGGAATTTTTCTATTGGCTTGATTGTAAACACACCTTCCATTCAAGTACAAGGAATAACACTTTACCAATATAGTTGGTCCTGTCTACTTCTATGGTATTCACTGCATTGTCTTGACTGTTTATTAGGGAGCAAATTAGGAATTTTGAGGTTATTGCTATTATGAGTTATTTGTGCTAAATTTTATGGCAAATCCCAATTGAAAGAGGGTTGGTTGAAAGAATCTTTCCATTTCGACTGCTGGGGTTGAAATATTTTTCTTGCTTTCCAATTTCTCTCTATCTCCTCCTAGCAAGTATATAGAATTCTTCTATGTCCTCTCTAATGAGAAGGATATGGGTTCAAATCTACTCTTTTTCCTATGCATTTTAATTTTCTCTACAATTATATTCAATTATTTACACATATACAGAAGAACTTTATACAACATCCTTTTGCAATTAATATTCTCTCATGTTTTCACTTTAAATATAAGATTCAATGTTACACCTGGCTATATATAAAATTGGATACATATGTCCGTAGATGCAACACTTATGTTCTAATATATAATTGCAGAGACGAATCCTCACCAATGATGAAAACTTTCCAAAGCAAAGAAAGGCAGGCAAGCTTTATGGGTGAAAGAAGGCCTGGAGCCTAATTTGAAACCTTAATTTGAAAATTAACCCATTGAAAATAGGTTTCATACACACTAATACCTTTCTTCAACTCCATTGATTATGAGCATAGAGAAAACATGTTGAACTCAATGTCAAGTATTAGACCTGTACTTTCCAAGGTCATTTGCTACTATATTTACTGTGATACAGTACTGATAATTTTTTTTTGTTTCAATGTTGATTGGGACCTCTATATTTCCTTCTTGCAAAGGAGTCAAATTGTATTGATACCCTGAAAAAGGAAAAAAAAGTGAAGGCTTATGGTATTTCTTGCCAAAAAAATTTATTCGTGTCATGTGGCTGATTCTAATACCTTGCTATCGAATGTAAGAGCTAAAATGAGTAGCTTGTTTTATTTTAATTTTCTTTTTATTTGAATCTTTATTGCATTTGTATTCAATATAATCTTTTTTTTATTTTAATCTATTTGTGTTCAGTGTAATCTTTGTTTTATTTTAATCTTTACTATATTTGTCTTTAGTATGTTGTTGTCTACTTATTTTAAAAGTAAAATGTGGTTTTTTCTTTACATTTAATACTTTTTGTGCTTTGCTCCATACTAAAATTGATATTTCAATTCAGAATTTCTTAAGTCATTCAATAATGATGCTTCCTCTGTAGTGGACTTGTATCATAAGACAAACCATGATCAACATGTACAATACTCCACTCAAACACCCATGAGTGGAGCTTTAGGTTGTTCTATCAATAATCCATCGAAATCTCAGACATTTATGTACGATTGCTACAAGGCTTCAAATTTCATGTCCTCTGCTATGACAATTGCATTAATCTGGAGTATGGTGGAGCTTTAGGCTATTTTATCATAAATGCATTACGTTCAATATTCTTTGTGCTCTGCTCCATACTGAAATTGATATTTCAATTCAAAATTTCTTAAGTCATTCAATAATGTTGTCTCCTCTGTAGCAGATTTTTATCCTAAGACAAACCATGATCAAAATGTACAAGACTGCACTGAAAGACCCAGGAGTGGAGCTTTAGGCTATTCTATCAATAGTGCATCGGAAACTCAGACATTTATGTACAATTGCTACAAGGCTTCAATATTCATGTCCTCTACTATCACAGTTGCATTAATCTAGAGTATGGTGGAGCTCTACGCTGTTCTATTAGAAATTCATTGGAAATTCAAACATCTATGTATGTTTGCTTTTCTTCTATGAATAATCATCAAATTTTGGCACAAAACACTCTCTTACTTTGAATCTATACTTAGGCAGTTGATCTGCCCATCCAAAGTAGGGACTTGCTGCCCTACAACCCCCTTGTTAAACCTATAAATTAGTTAGCCCATATTTTCAATGAGCTATAAATCAGTTAGAACATATCTTTCATGAGCTCTAAGGAATGAAAATTTTCAAAAGTTTAAATAATTGTTAGGCATAAAGGAGCTAAAAGTTATGGTGCATACGTTTTCTAGTATAAAGTTAATTTAGGAAAAACACTCAATTAACACAAAAGTGACATGGAACAAATTGATAATGTGGAGGATTGAACTAAATGTTTGCAAATATTTTTTATTACAAAGTTAATATAGGAAAAGCACTAAATTGGTGCAAAAGTGGCATGGAACAAATTGATAATGCGTATGGCCCAACTAAAAATTATGGTGCAGATATTTTGTAGTCCAAAGTTAATGTAGCATAAGCACTGAATTAACACTAAATTATCACAAAATTGACATAGAGAAAAATGATAATGTGGATGCAACTATTGCCAAAAATGTTGTAAGCCATAGGTTGTAAAACTTTCCAATGAAGTTGCAATCTTGTTTTGTGGGTTTGTTGGAAATATTTTTTTGTGGGTCAAAAAGTCTACAAAAACACAAAAAATAAATATTGTGATCCACATGCCGGAAGAAATACATGACTATATGTACATGATTCTATGAATTTTGATCCTAACAATCTACAATAAAAGATTATTGAAAGGTATGTAAATAGTGTAATAGTGTTAGTAGAGTCACATTTCCATCACCAATAAGGGTCTTGTCCAACTAGTTTCCTAATTTTGAAAGCATGCCAAGGAGAGAATCAATTAATGCCATCTGTAGAGTTTAACATAGCTTGGGCATGAGAATTCTTGTAGCCCTCTGCAGCATACTCAAAATATTTTTCAGTAACTTGTAAAGAAAGACCAGAAAGCCAAAATTGTCAAGTATCCATGGTGACCATCAATGTAACATTCAAATTCCAATTATCCTTTACAGAAAAAGGATTTTATGTATTGGCTAAGCATTGTTAGAGCCCCTCCTTGGGACCTGATATACAACAACCATCAATGGAACTTTTTTATTTCCTATTCCAGACAAATTGTTTTCAAATCCTCATTCAAAAGTTAACAAAGTAGCTCAATCATTTTTTCTTAAGAGAAATATTTCCTACATCAAACTACTTCCAAGACTTGAAAGGTATGATGCTATGAGTACTCAACTTTTATGTACTAGTTAAGATTTCTTAGATCCCATCCTTAGGAATTTATATATAGCAGCCTACAATGGCACTTTGCTATTTTATATACGAGGCTAATTGTCTTAAAATCCTCTTTAGAAAGTTATCAAAGAAGCTCAATCATTTTTTATTAAGAAGAATATTTGGTACATTAAACTACTACCAACCCTTGAAAGGTATCATGCTAGGAGTACCAAATCTATGAGCCTATTGTTTATTTGTGAATATTGAAAAAAAAAGGTGGTGCTTTCAGGAAAAATCCCTAGAAAATCTTGGTGCATTAGTTCATGGAAAGCAAAAGCTAGAACAATCTTTTGTGATTCACATTGACTTACCATTTCTAAAGAAAATTTTGAATGGGTCCCAAAACAAGAATGGTTTCCCTTTGTAATATGGATCAATTTAGTACGAGAATCATCAAGTTCCTCATTAACTATTGCCAACATCATTGTGATATGGAGGTCTCCGTATGACCCATACTGGTGAGAAATTTGTCGACTCCAGATGCGGGAAAACCATTGCAAGGTCCTCTTGAAAGTCCAAGAAGACCAATGAAGCCCAAGATCGGTGATTCAGATGATGAACAAGCCCATGAGAAGGAGGAACAATAATGGTAAATAGTGGTAAAATAGTATTACCATTTAGATGAGCAATGAAAAAAATTCATCCAGTCTGTTACCAAAATACATTAGAAGCCTGCATGATTATTTATAGGGTGAGTTGGCATTGTTTGAGGTGAGCCCCATTTACGAAGATGACATTAAAAATTAAATCCCTTTATCTTGAGACAAGGATAAATAAGACTGGTGTTAGCAAGTGTTCAAAGGTTTACTAAAACAATGAGCGAAAGAAGCGACCATCAAAAAATGAAGTATCAGGGGATATGCCTGAACTATAATAAATTGAAGAAACGTTTAAGGCAAGTTCAAAGATTACGTATGTTTCTCAAAGGATAGAAAATATTGATCATGAGGTCAAAATCTTGGTGAGAGAACTTCTTCCAGATCAATGTCCAAGTATGCATGTTGGTGAATTCTCTTTTTGATTCACCAAGTTGAGCAAATTTCATATCTTAGTCCTTACTTCAAAGGTGAGGAGAGATGACCCTTGCACATTTCAGGCCATATCCTTTAGAATGGCTACAAAGTGATGTTGTACTTTAGGGCTTCCATAAGTGTATATTCAAATTTGCATTACCAACCATTCAAGTTGACAAGGTGGATTGCAATGTGTTTCCTTTGGACATATACTAAATTATTTCTTAAAGCCATTACGCATATGACAAAGATGCCATCTGTTTAAGGAGGGAAAACAAATATACACTAATAAAGGATAGGAAATAATTATTTGTCAAGGCAAGTCAAGGAAATGACAAGATCTCCTTGGTAGTATAAAATCAGACTAAGTGATTGATCAATTCCACTAAAACATTAACATTGTTGGTTGTGAACAAAAGGCCACGAAAAATGGAGCATTGGAGTCATTTCCAAGCCTCCTATGACACAACCTCTAATACTTTGATGGTCATGTGACCTTTAATAGTGTGTCTTTTCGGGTATGGTTGTATAGGTGTTGGACTATAAAACAAATATAATAAGCTAAAACCATTGCAATGATTCTAGTATGCTTGTAATCGAATGAATTTAATTGAATAAATAATAAATTCATTTTTAGGTTGAAAAGGACATTAGATGTTACATTAATAAAAATACATAGCTTGTACATGACCATAACTTCAATTGAGTATTACTATGTAAAACATTAAAATCATAATAGCACAGGTAAAGCACCAAGCTTAAGTAGTACGTTGGAAAGTAGGAAGTTGAGTGCATGTACAACAAGTCATTGTTATACTCATCAGACAATGCTATTACATAAATGATGTGTTTCCTATTTCATTCGTATTTAATTTATGTAAAATAATAAGAAAACTAACATTATTTATGATCAAATCCAAGTAACAACTAACCCCTTAACTATTCCATTTCAAATTGAACATTTAGTGATAAGAGTTATGACATAATAGTGTTGTGTTACTAGAATGGGCAACTGGAATATGGAACGATAAAGTGGAATGGAATAAGACAGAAGGCTAGATGCTTTTGAGAGATGAGAAATGTGAATCCAAGAGAACAACAATGATTAAGTCAAAGTGACACATCGAATGATGGGATGTCACCAATCTTGGAAAACTTGAATAATAATTGGAACTGTAAATTAAAAATTTAATGAAAAATAATAAAATAATTAATAAAAAGTGTAAAATAAACATAAAAATTGTAAGCTAGACACATGAGGCTTGCATGTAGCCCATGTTCCCCACTTAGCCAAGAATCACCAAAAATATTACGTGGGTTGATCATTCGTATCCTAGGAATCATATCACTTTTGGACCTAGGACTGAATACACTGAAGTTGGACTCGTCCCTACTTTTTCCCTTAAAGAAGTTGTTCTCGACCTAGATACCTATGTTTTCATCCCTGGGTTACAACACACCTTTATTTTCGAGCTTGGATATGCTTCAATAGTTTGGCTTGGGTGGTACTTTGACAACATTATATTGGGACCTCCCATCTCAGGTAGAGATGACTTCCTTTGTGTTGATTGAAATGAACGGTGCGACACTCGCTAAAAGAAAAATAATTCTAGGTGCATATCCTAGTAAACTCAATGAGGATGGGGAGAAAGAAGGGAATGAAGGACCTCTACAAAAAACACTTTAGGTTAGTTAGTTGGATGGGTCGGCGTCATTTGACATCCAGCTTCCTAAATCAATTAAGGAAGTAATTATTCATCCTAATCTCCAAGTTGAAGACTCCTAGTTGGTAAAATACTTATGGTGGGCATAATCCTAATAATATAATCCAACGCTTCATAATCAACTCGTTGATTAGCCTTAAGAAGGGTTTGATCTAAACTCTTTTTTTGACTGAAAACATGCTTGATGTACACTTGAGGCATGCTTGTCAAGCCAAAACTTGGATCTGGGATACCAAAGCTTGGATTGAGAACAACTTAGATTAAATTATTGATTCATGGTTTTAACCCTCGTGTTCAGCCAACTTGCTCAGATATTGCTAGAAGGTAAATTACACAGAACCAACAATTCTATTTACCAAGTTCAATAACTAAGTTCAAGCATCAGTAGCACCATCAGTACCAACTTCTATACTTTGGGTACCAGAGAGAACCTACTATTTAGACATCGTAGAAAACTATTGATCTAGAAACTGTACATGACCGTAGATTTAAGGAGCAAAAGACCTCCATCTGAGCTAGTGGAACCCTGCTAGTGTAGTGATTGAGGCAATGTACCCCTCTAAGATAGATTTGAGAGCCATAGACCTCCATTTGATCCAATAAAGCTCTTCTAAGGAAGTGACTGAGCCAACAAAACCATTTTGTGTTTGTCTATGGTACAAGGCTTACCAGAGACTATTTTGTTCATGAACACCAAACTTCTTTAGATACTTGTAAATATACTAATAAGAAGCCACTTGTAATCATACGCATTGCCAACCACACATTCAAATATTAACCATTTCAAAACTATAACTTATAAATCAAACATTAAATACTAGCCAAATAATACTAACATTACTTCACTGTATTATATCCTAACATACTAAAACTAAAATACTAAACCCTATATCCTAAAATACTAAAGCCTGTTATCAAGAAAATACCAAAATTTAATGGCTATTTTATTATTTTGCATAAAAATGAAATACCAATTAAAAAAAATAAAATAAA
Organism: Pinus taeda; assembly: GCA_000404065.3. Taxonomy (NCBI): domain Eukaryota; kingdom Viridiplantae; phylum Streptophyta; class Pinopsida; order Pinales; family Pinaceae; genus Pinus; species Pinus taeda. The sequence continues at coordinate 21,915 of APFE031628975.1, forward strand.
ACACTAAATAATAAGAAATAACCAACCATAGTTAAAACCAAAAAGAGGTTCATTGTTGTCCATGCCGAAGTAAATGGGACTGAAAAAAAGATTGCAATAGTCCCTTCAGCGGGCAGGGCAGGGGATAATAAGATAATTTCAGGGGCTAATAAGATAATTTCACAGTTATTCTGCGTGTTTCATCTTAAGATTCATTATATATTGTATTATGTTCCAACTCTCTTATTCTATTTTACTCGATATTGAGAAAATCCATGTGTGTTTATATTGAGAAGCTCGGGCCATTGATATCACAATAATTCATCTAAACAAACTTTAAATAATATGTAAATGAGAATATCTTAGTGATAGGTTTTATTTCAGGGTTTGCATTCGTGGAACGATGAATGTTTAAAGAATTAACTTCCAATTTTGCTGGTAAATTTATATGGGTGAAAAGATATGAAGAATCAGATTTATCCTATCGCTACATTTAAATTAAATTAAATAAAATAGGTAACCAGCAATTTGTGATGAGATTTCTCTTCTCATATATACATAACAATGATATTAAAATCAAAGTGTGATAATTATCCCACTAATTAAGGATAGAATTGTGATCGATTTTTTAACATAACACAGTTTTATTACCAAAAGTTTTAAATACATTATTTCATGGAATATTTCAAAAGAAATAGATAAAGCTATGGCTTCCTTATCGAAAATTTTAAATACACTATTTCATGGAATATTTCGAAGAAGTAGATAAAGCTATGCGTTCCAATGACGGTAACCGCGTTTCCTATGACTGAAACAGTTGTTGGAGTCATGTAATACAATCTACTGCTACATCGATGGCCACTTAATAGTTTATAAACTATAAATGCAGACTGAATGGTTTCAGTGGATTGGTGGCACATGGTTGGTTGTTCGCTATCATTTTTTAGTTTTCAACTTTAGTTTGTCATGCATTTTGCTACTTCAATAAAAAATACAAACGACTCGATCTGCAGATTGTTGATATTCCATGCTTCATTTTTCCTGCTTTATGACTTTTGTAACCAGGCCCCATGGCTAGATATATTCGGATTGGCCTTCTCAGATCAAATTTAATGTTGAGGGTCAACGAGTTTCTATAAAGCGAGCAGAAATACACGAAACATTTGTAAAGGGGACACAGTAGTCAGGGAATAACTTTTGTCCCAACGTTCAGTTGGGATTCTAAAGATGTATTTTTATTATTGCAGGTTGTTCTTGACTTGAGAGCCACATAGGTGCCATCAAGCAAAATAACAGCTGGAACAGCCATAACTTCTTGCGCTACCTCTCTTCTTGTGCTCGGGAGTTGTGAAGAGAGTCGTGCGAGTTGCAGGGCATGGATTCCTCGACAAGAATCAACTCGCTGGGCGAAGGCACATGCTTGTCCCCAATGTCAGGAAAACGCTTTCATGGATTCCAGTCCTTTCTGTGCAACTTGCCCACTTTCCAGTAAAAATTCCCAATAAGATGGTCTCCTCTCAATATGCAAAGATACTGTGCTACCAGAAATGGAATCGGGAAGAAGAGGTAGAATACTGGTCTTGATTGCAGGAATTCAGTGGTCCATTATTAATATCCTGTCGTCATTTGTTTATCGTGAATGTGTGCAACGTAAAAGAGTGTCTATGCAATGATGTTTAGGGTTAGGGCAACGATACCTATTAGAATGTCTTTTGCTTGTGTGGACAGCCATCATTTAAGCTAATGGTAAAGTTTTGTCCAGCTGTGTCCCTATGTTTGGTTGAAGTAACCATCAATTTGTCGTGGTTAAAAATCGAAAGGGAATTCAAATTTTATCCATTCATGTCGAATTTTTCTATATGACTTGAAATGATGACTTTTTAATCTAAATTGGTGGGTATATTATTTATGTTCGATATGAACACATATTTTCTCAATTTATTTTTTATATTATCTGGTTGGAAATATGATTGGAAAGTTAATTTTAATAGTAAGTATTTTACCTCAGATACATAATTTATAAACTTGTTTTGATGATGAATCATACTGGTTGGTTCGCGCACACAAATGATTTTTTATGTAATTTTGCCAAAATTA
>APFE031628975.1:25219-47757 GCA_000404065.3 Pinus taeda
GTATTCTATCAAATTTATATATTCCTTTTAACATTTCTCAAATTAAATATATTTTAATTTATCTAAATTTAATTAGAGTGAATAAAACTCATCCCAACATAGGATCCTCTTCATTTTATTATAGTTCTAGCTAAAAACACGACCATGCTTCTCATGGTTATTGTAAACATCAAAGAATATGCAATTGTGGTTATTATTAGACTCGGCGGATACTTAGCATATTTAAATATGCTTTGCTTGGGTGTAGGGGAGTAATTATTGGTTTGGGAATTTTTTTGCGAAGTTATATTATTATTTTTGTTTATTTTGTTTTATTTTTTGTAATAGAGGAATTGATAATCACGTTAAGTATTTGTGCAGCATGAGGTTGATTTTAGTTATTATTATTATAGGATTTGTGAAATTATATTATTAAAATTAAAATTATTATAAAATATTGTTTTTATTGAATTTTTTTACTTAAATATTTAAAAAAATCGTTTTGATCATTAATTGAGTTGTCCTTAATTCTAAAATATTGTATTTCTGGTTTTCTTTAAGGTTAAATAGCCAAAAGGGATTGTAATAATGACATTTTAGCATGCATTATCTTAATATTGTACTCATTCACTTTCAAGCGTAAGCCCCTAAGCTAAGTAAGTATTACATTTATTATTGTTAACTTTTTAGAAAAATAAACAAAAAAATAAATTAAAATTTCATATTTTAAATTGCGACCGTTATTCATTATTTCTAAGGATAAATAAACATGTCTTATTATGAAGGGTAAAGATATGCTTTAAATAATCAAGTCTTTAACAAGTTCTAATTGGAGCTTCTGATTTTCACCTCGAGGATTATAATTGTGGGATACTCACTTCTCTAAATCCAATATCTTAAAGTGGGTTCTCAACTCAAGGATGTGAAGTTATCAATTAAGATTTAAGAAGCTCATATTTTTAACTACATTTAAAAAAAATGGTAAGGTTTAATTCAAACTTCTGACCTTAACTTTAAGAATTATAATTATGAGACACTTCTCTAAATTCAATAACTTAAATTGAGTTTTCAACTAAAGGATGTGAAGTTATCGATTAACATTTAAGACGATCATATTTGTAATGCGAATATGTAATAAAAAAAATATGTAATTTTACAATTGGGTTATTTTTGGACATTTTTTGAAAAAAATATTCGTTGATTTTATTAAAAATTTGCCTATTAGAAAATATATATGATTAAATGGATGAGATTTATAAAAAAATTACAGATTTTAATATTAAATTACATGTTTTTTATTGGATATTTACCTACATTTTATACAGATGAATTTTCAAACTAGAATAATCGCCTATAATATTATATATATTAAAAATAGTAAATCCTTAAAAAATACCTTGGGCTAGAGATGTGTTCTGGAATCTATAAACTATAGGGATCTGTCATTATCTGCATCAAACTACGGTTGCAGAAGCATATAGGAGAGAACAACAAGAGGTGGTCACGTCTGCTGGACTTCTGTGTAACCCTTGTTGGTATTCCTTTGAGTATTAGTCCATCATACATCACTTGTACATTGATTTCTCTTCCATGTACCTCTGGTATATCAGAAGTCCCCCTATGTTTAATCTGAAACCAATGTTAAGTTGTTAGTTGTCTTGCTGCTAGAATACACTGAGAATAACACTAGGGGAGATTATTGACATGTACCAAGGGTAGTCAGGTTGTATGGCCAAGGGCATGATTGGTCCTCCTTAGTTGGTTCTCTAAAAGACTGGGTGAAGTACTACTATCGGAACCCTACCGTGTATCATTATCTGTAGCACCTTACACTCCTTACCACCATAGTTCCCTCACTTCTTTTAGTTAGCGATCACAATTCTACACAATTTGTAATATCCAAAAGTTGGAGTTTTTGCGTCTGTAGTATTGATCAGGACATCCAATTCTACACATTTTTAGTATCCAAAATTGAGTTTTCACCGTAGTATTATACAGTGGGACAACCAATTCCTACACATTTTATAGTATCCAAAATTTCGAGTTTCTACCACCGTAGTATTAATACAGTGGGACAACCAAATTCCTACACATTTTGTAGTATCAAGACTTTTATATTTAAATCGTCGCAACATTGATCAACTAGGAGTAATAATCTTATTAGAGTAAAAAAAAAAGTCTAGTAATCCAAAAATTATGCTTGGAAGAGAGCTAACCCACAAGATTTATGATGAAGAGCTTATCAAAGTGATACCATATGCTAGTAAGCCTTAATTTTTCATGCGGTCCAAATTTTTTCAGAAGTTCTTTCAAGTGACCTACATCAACAAATTCCTTGTCTTTCACCCATTCCAACCATAGTGCTCTTAAGTAAGACAAACAATTTTACTTGAGAAATTGTATGTTAGGTTCACAGGCTTAAAATATGGAAAACCTTGAGAAAATAGTAACCACACTGGAGGAAAGATTCAATGCTACAACTCATAACCACCATTGAGAATGTAGTTGCAAAGGCCATAGAAGAATGGCACCTAAATTTTAAAGACCCCATGGTGAAAGGGAACAATATAGATGCCCACCTAGAAGCACAAGCCAACCACCATTTATATGAAGGGCATCATTATTTCCATGTAGGTCACCAATATTCGAGCAATAAGGCACTTGAAATGCAGAAATTTGATGGTTCTTAGCCAATAGTGTGGTTTGTACAAATGGAAAAATATTTCCAACTCAATAATAAATGGGATGACGAAACCAAATTACATATGGGAGCTCTTTAATTAGACCAAGAACACTAGCAATGCTGAAAATGGTGTTAAAAACGCTACAAAAGAAATCCAACTTGGAATATGATCTCTAAGTACATTTGTGCTCATCATCATCATCATCATCATCATAATCATCATCATCATCATCATCATTGTGCTCATTTTGACATGGACACTCACTTTCAAGGTTGCCTCACTAAGCTCAAACAAATTGGTAGAATACAAGACTTTTTTGCGACATTTGAAAAACTGGTCATGGGGAACAAGAGCCTACGGGATGCCTTCTATATGGAGTGTTTCATTAGTGGCCTCAAGTAAGCCATTGAGTCTCGTGTTTTAATGCATCAACCTTCTATCTAGTTGGAAGCTTGCCGTAAATATTAAGACATAGAAGGAGATATTAATGCCTGATTCAGTTACCCATCATTTCCATCAAAGGCACGTCTAACCCTTACTAGTGGCCCCACAAAATCCCTTAAGCTGCAAAAGATTTCATGAATGGAAATGGTTGTAAGGAGAATACAAGGGCTATGTTACTATTCTTATGACAAATATTCACTAGTCCATAAATTCAAGGAACCAAAGTTCTTTCATATTGATCCAATGCTTAGCCGATGAGACACCACCTAGTGAAGTGACCAGGGAGGATGATGTGAAACCTCAAGATACTACAACAACACCAGATGAACTAATTATCTCTCCCCATGCATTAGTATCCATTTATTCTCCCCAAACACTAGAAAATAAAATATTTACTAAGCATTGGCCAATTGTGGTTTTTATTAACATTGGAAACACACAAATGTTTGTCCAACAATAGATTGTTGATGCCACTCATTATTTTGTGAAGGCATTATCCAATTTTAAGATCAACATAGTTGATGGGGACCATCGAATGTGAAGGTCACTGTGAGAACATAACTCTCTAGATGGGAGACTATCACCATAAAATCCACATATTTTCAATTGAAATGAGAGACTTTGAAATCATACTTAGAACCGAATCGCTTCGAACTATAGGCCCCATCACCATGAACAACTAGGAGCTATATATGACCTTAGGGACTCCTCGTAGGCGCACCTACTATATTTAAGTGTACGATAACTAAGGGTGTCCAATAAATATGTATAATCGACAAAGAATTGTAATGAATTTTTAATGTGGATTATTTATCATCCAATTTTGGTTTTAAAATTAAAAAACCCAATCCCATATTTTAATTAGGAGCGTGTTGAGTTTTATGTGGATTGTTGGAGTTTGATAAAGTGATTTCCTATCATCACATTTGTTTAATTTCATAGTAACTGCTATTGTGTTATATCATAACAAGACAAAAATAGATTTTCTTAAATTTTTATTATTCAACATCGATAACATTAACAAACATATTTAATGACTTTCATCTTTATAATAGGAATTTAAATTGTCACGTCTATAATAAAAATTTAAATTGATTTACCTATAATAATATAAAAAATTTACCCACATCCGGGAGTCTAACCACTCAGTCAGTGCCTAGCATGAAGTTTTTTCCCCTTGGCAGACTCACACCATTGTTGGTTTTGTTGAAGATAATGGAGAGTATCCCAGGATAAGTAGAGTTGGTTCACATAAACTGAGGATAGGAATTAGTTTCTATTTCTTAGGATGTTGTTCTAACTTCCCTAAAACCATGTTGTCTATTTAATGTGTAATGTGCATGAATAATGTAGAGCGTTCTGTAGAGCCAGATTCTCCTAGTTCAGACTCTCTTTCGTAGACCTGACCAGTGGGTTTTATTTCATTTAATACAAACATTGTCATTTGTATCATGATATAAGAGCGTTAGGGCTGAGGAACCTATACGCTATTTGGTGGGTGCGACTAAACCAAAATCATCATAGGTTTTGAGTGGATAAGTGTTATTACACTTCTCGCAAATTTTATTTTTTGATCGTAGTAGGTTTTTAGTGTACATCTGCAATAGTGTCAGATATTACATGTATATCTGCAACAGTCTCAGATATTAGGCGTACATCTACAACGACATCTCAGATATTAGGTGTACATCTATGACAGCCTCAGAAAACTGATGTACATCCGCGACAATCGTGTAAACAAAAAAGGCTCCGAGAGAAGGCTGCATCTTAGAGAAGGTTGCATAAGCTGACAATAGAAGGTTGTCTAGAGGCTGTGAAGGAAGCCACGGTGATCTGCAAGTGTGATGTGAGATCAAACAACATTGAGGATTAGTGATCTGTCTTTGGTACAGATCTGCGATAAATCTAACATCTTCTTTTACCTGTCGAAATGTTTTTATCTAAATCACCAAGATGAATACAACATGTTTGAAGCATGCTTGATTGAGCATAACAAGCTCGATGGTTCCTATTATGTGAATTGGAAATTCAAGATGCAGACTCTGTTAGACATGTAGAGTGCTTGGATGATTGTGAATGGGGATGAGCCAAGGTCCACGACTGGATCAGCATCGATCCCAGATTGGGAGAAGCGAGAAGGTAAAGCAAGGATGTTATTCAAGATGTCAGTGAAATACTGAATCATACCACACATTAGAGATTGTAAGACATCTAACGAGATTTGGGGCATTCTGAAGGATTTCTATGAGATCAGGAATTCAAATCGTCTTCTGTTCCTCAAGAGTAAGATCCTATCCCTGAAGATGGAGGATAATGAAACAATTGCTTCATTCGTAGCAAGGATCAATGATCTGAAGAATAAATTGGTAGACATTGGTCATACATTTGACGATACAGATCTTGTAACTATTATAGTGAATGGTATCACTGGTGATTACCAAATGATTATCACTGGGGTAAATGCCAGAGAGAAGATTCTGAAATTTGAAGAGCTGATAGGAATACTGATGTAGGAAGAAGAAAGAAGATCGTTTATGAAGCCACAATGTGCCGATATTGCATTGATGGAGAAGAAAAACTTCTTGAAAGGGAAATGAAGTCCACAACAACACAATGGAGCAAAATCAGATAAAATACCAAATCAGACCCAAGGTATGCATGTGAATATAAACTACTCTAAAACTAAATGTCTTTATTGCAAAAAAATAGGTCATATTGTTAGGGAGTGTAGGAAGAAGAAATATCATGAAGAATAATAGAAGTAGAAAAGACATGCAGGTCATCTCGTGAATGAAAACCATGTGTAGAATTTCAAATTGTTCATGGAAGATCATGATGAGAATGTTGATGCAGACATCTGGTATGTAGATTCAGGAGCATCAACACTCATGACAGGGAATAAGCATTGGTTTGAAGATTTTAAAGAAATCAATGATGGAGCATAGATCTACCTTGGTGATGATAAAAGTCATCAAATCAAATAGTGTGGGAAAGTTTATGTCATTCTACCTAATGGTAATGTAAAACAAAATCATAATGTTATGTATGTGCCTGGTGTAGAAGAGAACTTTATTTTTGTATCCATGATTACAAATCAGGATCTGAAAGTTGAATTCTTTAAATGTAACTGTTATATTAAAGATCTTCTAGATGGCATGAAGACAATTGCTACAAGAATCCTAACAGGAGGTCTGTACAAGCTGGATGTAAGACCTGCACCAGTTCAAGCATTGACAGCAGCGAGCCTAACTACAGAAGAGCTATGGCATCAAATATTTGGCCACATCAACTACAATGATTTGTGGTTAATACAAAAGAAGGAAATAGTAAGAGATCTTCCTATGCTAAAGAAAGTACATAATGATTGTGATGCCTGTACATTAGGAAAAATGCATAAAGAAAAATTCCTTGTTCAATTAGAAAAGAAATAGAGGGATATACTTGAATTAGTGCACATAGTCCTTTGTGGAACCATGTAGACAAAATAATTAGGAGGCGCACTGTATTTTCTACGGTTTATTGATGACTGCACAAAGTTTTCTTGGGTGTATTTCTTAAGTAAGAAGAGCCATACATTCGACTACTTTAAGCAGTTTAAAAATATGATTGAAAGACAAATAGGGAAAAAGATAAAAATTCTTCATTCCGATCAGGGGCCGAATACAGGAAGGATGAGCTTATCAGGTATTGTAAAGATCATGGAATTTAGTAGAAGTTCACAGTACCCCATACTCTATAGCAGAATGGAGTAACAGAAAGAAAGAACACAACACTGGTGGAATGTGCTAGAAGTATGCTGAAAGGTAAGAATATTTTGAATGGTTTTTTGGCTAAAGTAGTGAATACTACAGTTTATTTGAAAAATAGGAGTCCTACAAAGAGTCTTCAGTCTAAAACTCCTTATGAAGCATTATATGGATTTAAGCCTGCAATAAAACACTTAATAATACTTGGATTTAAAGGATTTTCCCACATTCCAAAGGAAGATAGAAGAAAATTAGATTCAAAAGCCATCAGATGTACCTTTATAGGGTATTGTTTAGAGTATAAAGCTTACAGATTATTTAATCCCTCTACTCACAAGATTTTTGTTTGTAGAGATGTCAAATTCCATGTAAGGATCATGAACACTCTGATGAGCACAATGAGGAATGGGACATTCCGTACATGGTGGAGGAAGAAGCAGAGAACAATCAGGGTCAACAACAGACAAAGGTAGAGGATGAACAAAAAGAACAACAACAAAGCAGTAACAACAACAACAACAACAACAATAACAACAACAACAACAACAGCAGGAAGAAAAAGAAAATAATGATCAAATAAGGTTTGAAGCCACCCCACCACTCAGGAGATCAGGTAGGAAAGCTCAAATGCTTGCAAGATATAGGGAAAATGCTTTTATAACTAGTATGATGGATGTGGTTGAACCATCTAGTTATAAAGAAGCAAATGAATGTAGTGAATGGAAAACACCCATGGAACAGGAATATGATTCAATAATCAGAAATAACACTTGCGAATTGGTTGAACTTCCTAGAGGAAAACAAACCATAGGTTGTAAATGGTTATATAAACCGAATATTAATGCAGATGGAACCATAAAAAAACTAAAAGCTAGGTCGGTAGCAAACAGGTACTCACAAAAAGAAAGGATAGACTATGAAGAAACCTTTTCCCTTGTAGCTAAATTGAACATTATTAGAATGTTAATTGCTTTAGCTACTAAGAAACATTGGTTGATGCACCAACTAGATGTAAAGTCTGCATTTTTGAATGGAGAACTAAAAGAAGAAGTTTATCTAGAGCAACTGGAAGGATTTGTCCAGAAAGGAAAAGAGAATTTAGTCTATAGATTGAGAAAAGCACTTTATTAACTAAAATAAGCTCCTAGGTCTTGGTATGAGAAGATTGATTCTTCTTTTCTGCAAGCTGGCTATAATAGAAGCAAAAATTACCCTAATCTTTACACCATGAAAGATGAACAAGGGTGCGTAATGTTTTTTTTTGTTTTATGTAGATGATTTTATCATTACAGGTGATGCTACATATCTAATTGATGAAATTAAGCAATATATGTCACAAGTGTTTGAAATGGAACACCTGGGTGAACTCAAATATTGTTTAGGTCTTGAGATCTGGAGAGATTCACATCAAACATTTCTGTCTCAAGAAAAGTATGTCAAAGGCCTGTTAGAAAAGTTTAGGATGGATCAATGTAAGCCTACAACGGTAGCATTTCAACAGAACATCAAATTGCAGTGTGAGGATGGCTCAAAAGCAGTGGGTGAAACACTTCACAAACAACTGGTTGGGACTCTAATCTACCTAACCACCACCAAACCTGATCTGGCTTATGGAGTCAGTGTGCTAAGTCAAATCATGTCTAAGCCACTTGAAAGTCATTGGAAAGTAGCAAAAAGTGTTTTGAGGTATATACAAGGTACTGTAGATTATGATATTAGTCACACTGATTCCTATGATGCTCGATTGGTAGGATATGAAGATTCAAATGGGGTTGGAAATGTAGATGATTGTAGATCTATAACAAGTTATGCATTTAGCATTGGATTCGGGGTGATCACATGGAGTATTAAGAAGCATAACACAGTCTCCTTTTCCTCAGCAGAAGCAAAGTATCAAGCCATGTTTGCAGCAATGTGTGAGGCAATTTGGTTGTGGAGACTTCTCTAGGATGTCGGGGAAGAACAGATAGACACAAAAAAATTAGATGTGAGAATCAGAGTTCTATCAAACTTGCCAAAAATCTAGTATTTCACAAAAACACTAAACATATTGATACACAATTCCACTGTGTCAGGGAGAAAGTACAATCCAAAGAAATCTATTTCGAATATTGTAATACATGTGATAATGTGATCCGAATTGGATCCATAAAGAATGATTAACAGAGCCATTCCTGTACCAGGTCGGGATAAACTTCAAAGGATTTAAAATAGCGATCAAGAACACCTCTAAACCAGTGGCAATGGCAACCAACCTGGAACAACGAGGACCTCGGCGAAAGTGCTCTAACTGAGGCCCATGGAGACTCCGTGGGAGGCAAAATTAGCCCCTAGGAGGCCCAGATTGGGAAACAAAGCCAGTCTTTGATGCGTGATTAGCGCATAAAAAAAACTCAAATTGAAGAAGCCTCGAGCCAGGAAAACCATGGGATAAAAGGTTAAGAGATAACAGCAGGACCTGCTCCAAAACTGACGGTATTGGTCGGGGGTGTCCATGGGTGGTAAGCAATTTTGAAGGAAAAGGAGCGATTCCACTCAGCGCCTGACACATGGCAAGTGGAGGAAAGGGAAAACTTCCACTCATCAAGCGTTAACAGTCGAGGTAGTCCACCGCGCGGGATGAGAAAATGGCATCAGATCTAGGGGCTTTAGATCTAATGGCTGAGATCGTGCCTGATGGAAAAGATGGAATTGATGAGGGAATAAGCCATGATTTAGAAGGATTTGAAATCTAAATTGACTGCCATAGTGGAAAATGACTCATTCCATAACATAATTGAAGAAACGAACTGACGAGGCAAGCTAGCACAGTTCTCAGGAGGACAACTGGCCATCCCTGTGAGTCCGATGATGACGCCGAGAATATGGAACTCTAAGCGCAACTGCAGGCAGGTGAATCGACTGAGGTGGAAGAGGAAATGAACTGCCATGAGCTTGAATGATTTAAATCGATAAACAAAGAATAGAAAACACACAACCAGAGAGGAAGACAAAAACCATAAAAGAGAAGAACCAGTGGAGCAAAAAAGAGAAAGAAGGCAAAGGGCCGAGCTGATAAGGGGAGCATTGAGCACCAGAGAGCTTGAGAGATTCAAGCCATCCTAGGGAGGATCTATTAGACCAAAGAGGTAAAAGTGCTGGCAAGGAAAAGAATCTGTGTACTCCAGTGGCTTGGGGAATCCATGAACCACCTTGCCAAGCCAATCTGTTTCAGGAGACTCATATTGAGCTCCTTCATTGTAATTCTTTGCTTCAAGAGACAATAAAAGAAGGCCACCACTGAGAGCTAGACCGGAGATGTAGCCCTATAGGATAGGGTGAACTCTTTATTAAATTCTTGTGTTCTTGTATTTGCTTACTATGTTCCTCTACTGTTTTCCATTTCAAGTGTTTGTGTATTTGCAATATAATCGATCTGTTGCTTAAATAACATAGACACACACACCAACATATGAGTCTGTAATACCTTCATTTAATAAATCATTAACTAAGGTCACTCATAGGGTGATTATTAGATCAAATGGTATCAGAGCTCTAAGCTATAAGGTTAGACAAGCTTGTGTTGGTTTAGTTGTTGAATGCTCACTAGATCAAAGCTCAAATTAGGAGAAGGAGAGTTGGTCGAAACTAATCCTAAAATTGGGAGAGTCTATCCATGGAAGACAATGTCAGAGGAAGATTCTATGGGGCCAGACCCTCAATTCATAGAGATTTTCCTAGCTATAAAGTCTATGGTAGTAGAAATGTATAGGGATTTTAGAAAGCATAAGGATGAAGATTCATCAGGTTCTAAACAAGACAAAGGAGAAGATGAGTCTCATCCCCATGACCACTGAAAGGGAAAAAGGAAAGAGGAAAGCTTTCTCAGACCTCCTAATAGCCCTGTGCATAATAAGAAAGCATCTTTGATCAAGCTAGATGTTAAATTTGACTTGCCTATATATGATGGAGAGCTAAATGTCGAAAAATTGGACAATTGGATTAGACAAATTGATGTGTATTATAGAGTGCAAAAAATTGACTCAGGCAAGAGCAAAATTCAGCTGGCAAGCCTATGCCTAGGAGGCACTGCATTGGTTTGGTGGGAAGGAAGAATCCAAGATGACATGAAAAGATATGGAAAGACTACCTCTGTCTAGAGTGACTTTGTTTCTGCAATCAAGAAGCAGTTCTATCCATTTGCCTATATGCAACAAGCCATGATGAGTTGGCAAACTCTTCAGCAATTCAAAGGGCAAAGTGTGCAAGGGTACACTAAAGAATTTAGAAAGAGAGCATTGATTCTAGGGATATTATTAGACTCATCAAAGACTCTTTTGAAGTACATTGGTGCTCTACACAACTACATGAGGTATACCATCCTCATGCTTAATCCCACTAGTACAGATGAGGTATCTGTACAAGCTACTCATCTAGAAGCTAGAGGAAAGAATGGAAATCCAGAAGTTGGGGGACCATCCCAACCCACTGCAAGCAAGAGCAAGGAGAAAAGAAGTCAGAAGTGGAAAGCAAGGAAGGCTAACGCTGAACAGAAAAGAAAAGCTTCATGCACCCACTGTAAAAGGGAGGGGCATGATGATGACCACTATTGGATTCTGCATCCAGAGCTGAGACCTAAGAAGTCTGAGGGCAATAAGAAGAAGATTGTTGCAGCAATTTAGAAAGACTTGGGGTCAGACTCGGGAGATGAAACAATCATTGCAGCCATAGGTATAAAAGGTAAGAATTTTGAAGCATCTACTAGTAATTCTTCTCAAGCTATTATTGATGAAGAACATGAGAGAAAAAGACATGACCTTTTCCATATTCGAGTTATTTCCAAACATCAAAAGATTGATACTTTGTTTGATAGTGGCTCACAAGTAAATTTGATTTCTGAAACAATTGTAAAGAAATTGGGATTAGCAACTACACCTCGCAAGAAACCATACCCATTAGGATGGTTGAATGACAAAGCACAACTACAAGTGACTAGACAGTGCAAACTCAAGTTTTTTTTTGGGTCTGCATTTGTAGATGAGGTTGAGTTAGACATAATTCCTTTGAATATATGTGGAATTGTTTTAGCAAGTCCTTACTTGTATGATAGAAAATCCACTTTCTATAGATCTGAGAACAAGTATCTACTTGTTAAAAATGGAATCAAATACTTTGTAAGATATCACAAGCTCAAGAATAATTATACTCTCATAAATTCCGAGCAGATGAAAAGAATGATAAATTCATGCAAACAATTCTTACTAATGGTTGTAAAGGAAAGGAAACCTGATAAAACCGATGTATTTGAGGGTTGTAATGCTAAGCAACAAGATGATATAGAAAAGATTGTTTTAGAGTATGATGTCCTGTTTCAGGAACCTAAAGGTCTGCCACCCAAAAGGGAAATAGTACATGATATTATTTTGCAGCAAGATGTTCCATTGCCTAACATTGGAATATACAGGTTGTCTGCTTTAGAGAATGCTGAAATCAAGAAGCAGGTGTAGGAGTTGCTCAATAAGGGGTTCATCACGCCTAGCACATCACCATGTGGGTCACCAATCGTTTTGGTGAGAAAGAAAGATGGCTCGTGGAGAATGTGCATTGACTACCGAGCACTGAATAAGATAACAATAAAAATCGTTATCCCTTCCTCACATAGATGATCTTTTAGATCAATTGAAGGAAGTTGTTTATTTCACCAAGCTAGATTTGCACAGTGGATACCATCAGGTCAGATTTGCAGAGCAGGATGCATGGAAGACCACTTCCAAAACCAAGCAGGGATTGTATGAGTGGCTGGATATGTCTTTTGGCTTGACCAATGCGTACTCAGGCCTTTTCTTGATGATTTCATTATTGTGTATCTAGATGACATTATGATTTTTAGTAAAATGTGGGAAGAACACTTAAATCATGTTAAGTAGACATTAGATGTTTTGAAAAGAGAAAAACTCTATGTTAAACTCTCAAAATTTGAATTTGGCAAAACATCTCTAAATTATTTGGGTCATATAATAGGGGTTGGTGAATTGAAAATAGATCCCTCTAAAGTGGCAGTCATTGTAAACTGGCCTAAACCCAAGTCTGCTACAAAAGTGAGAAGCTTCTTAGGAGCAACACAATATTGGAGGAAGTTAATTTCTAATTTTTCCTCAATTGTAGCTCCCTTATATTCTTTGACAGGATTGAACAAGGTGTTTCAGTGGGGAGGCAAACATCAGAAGGCCTTCGACACCTTGAAAGAAAAGATTAGTACAACACCTGTACTAGCACTGCCTGATCTACGAAGACCGTTTGAGATCCAAACAGATGCCAGTGACTATGCCATGGGAGCAGTGTTGACACAACACGGTAAACCAATATGTTATCATTCTGAAACTTTTAATCCTACAATAGTTAACTATCCTACATATGATAAACAATTGTATGCATTAGTTTAGAGTGTGAAAAAGTGGAAACATTACTTAATGGGCAAAGAGATAATAATACATACTGTTCATCAACCACTCCAATATCTACACTACCAAACTAAGTTGCAGCAATCAAGACACTACAGATGGATGGGGTTTTTGCAACAATTTCATTTAGTCATCATATATAAAAAGGGCATACATAACAAAGTTGTAGACATGTTATCTAGACCCATTATAAATGCATCTACTATACTTAAGCATAATTTTGTACTACATGAAAGCTACATTGAATAATATGCTCAAGATGTAGACTTTAAAGATGTATATGAAACTTTGAGTCAAGGAAAGAGAGTAGAAGATTTGGATTATCATGTAAAGGACCAACTCTTAGATCACTATGGGAAACTCTGCATTCCAAAAACTGAGAGAGTAAAGATAATTAGAGAGGCACACACTTCTCTAATATCAGGTCACTTTGGGGTAAGTAAAATAGTTGCACAGCTGCAAAGATTTTGTTATTGGCCAAAAATGAATGAGACGGTTTCTAGATATGTAAGAGGGTGTACTATGTGTGCTAAAAGCAAGCCCAACAAAAGAAAACTAGGCTTGTACACTCCCTTACCAGTTCCTTCTCATCCTTGGGAAAGTGTTTCCATGGATTTTGTTGAAGGACTACCTAAATATAGGAGAGGTCATGATTATCTGTATGTGGTTGTGGATAGGTTCAGCAAAATGTGTATTTTGATACCTTGTAATAAACAGACTAAGCTGAACAAACTGCAAAACTCTTCTTTGAACATGTATGGGTTCATTTTGGGGAAGTTTTGGTCAAGTCTGTGGGAGCTGATGGACACCCAATTGAATAAAAGCACGGCTTTTCTTCCACAAACTGATGGCCAAATAGAAGTAGTTAACATGATCATGATCTAGTTACTCAGAGGATATTGCAGCAAACATCCTAAGCTTTGGGATGAACATTTGTGTTATGTGCAACATGCTTACAATAGAGAAAAACACTCTTCTACATAGAGATCTCCTTTTGAAACCTATTTTGGTTTCATACCAAGGTCTCCTTTGGATTTTTTCTTTGGTAAAGATACCACAGTTGATGGACACAGTGATGTGGACAAGCCAACTAGGTTCATTGAACAGATCCAAGAGATCCAGCAGGCAGTACAGGAACAGCAAGAAAAGAGCCAAGCCAAATACAAGGCTAGGCATGAAAAGCATCAGATGGAGCATAGTTTTCAAGCTGGAGACCAGGTCTAGCTGTATATCAGCAAGAACATGATGCAAGGTGAAGGTAAAAATCTAATGCCTATCAGGTACAGACGTTTTAGGATACTTGAGAAGATTAGTGAAAATTATTTTCGCCTTGATCTACTAGCTTACTTGCACATCTACTCAGTCGTAAATGTAGATTGCTTGAGATTGTTTGAACCTTCAATGGTTAAGGATCCTAAAGAGAAAATTCAATTGCCTTCTATTGATGACCTGCTACCTGAATATATTAAGGAAATACAGGAAGACACGATCTTGGACAGGAAAGTGAGGACGACGTGAAGAGAAGATGTTGAGTACCTCATAATTGGACTCAAAGGTTTGAAGCCAAGCAGTGCAAAGTGGATTGAGATTGGGCAAGTGAGACTGCAGTACCATCACTTAGTCGATGCTTGAGAGAAAACAAACTTTTGGTGGTCCAAAAGATTTTTAGTGGGAAGGCTGTGATCTAAATTGGATCCATAAAGAATAATTAAACAGAGCCATGGTTGTACCAGGTCGGGACAGACTTCAAAGAATTTACAACAGCAATCAAAAACGCCTCTAAACTAGTTGCAATGGCAGCAAGCATGGAACGATGAGGATCTTGGTCAAAGCGCGCTGACTGAGGCCCATGGAGACTGTGTGGGAGGTGAATTTAGCCCCTAGGAGACCCATGTTAGGAAACAGAGGAGGTTTTTGATGCGCGATTGCTGGGCGAAAACCCTCAAAATGGGGAATCCTCGAGCACTCGGTCGCATGGGAGCCGAAAAATCGTGGACAAAAGGCTAAAGGACAAGGCAAGACTCGCACTCTGAAAACCGGCGATATTGATTGGGGGCACCCTCAAATGGTAAGTAGAATTTGCGAAAATTGAGCGACCCACACAGCGCTTGACGCTTGGTAAGCAGAGCAGAGAGAAAACCGCTACTAATCGCGCGTTAATGGTCAAGCTAGTCAACAGCGTGGGACGAGCGAATGTTATCAGATTCAGAGGCCCCAGATCTAACGGATGAGATCGCGGCCGATGGTTAAGCATAATCAACGGGGGATTAAGCCGCAATTTGTAAATATTTTGACGTCTAATTTGACTGCCAAGGTGGTAGAAGACTCATTCGACAACGTAATGGAAAAACCAAACCGACGAAGCAAATTAGCGCAGCTGCAAGACGACATGTGGCCACTCCATGCAAGCCTGATGATGACGCTGAACATGGAACTACAAGTGAAGCTGTAGCAGGCAATCTAATGGGAAGTGGAAGAGGAATTGAAGAGCCATGGGTACGAATGGTTTTAAGCCATGAATAGAGAACAAAACACACACACACAGAGAAAGATGACCAGAACCTCGAGAGGAGGACGGAACATAGAAAGGAATAATAGAGAGAAGAAAGACAGTGAAGCAATAGCAGAACGGAAGATAGAGGGCCGAGCTGACTGAAGGCGGCATCAAGCATCAGAGAGCTTGAGGTATTCAAGCCATCGCAGAGAGGATCTATCTGGACTGAGCATCACATTGGGCTCTCTCCATTATAGACCAGAAGGTCACAAAGTTGGTAAGGAAAAGATCCCGTGTACTCTAGTGGCTTGGGAATCCAAGAACCACCCTGCTAAGCAAATTTCGTTTCAGGAGACTCACATTGAGCTCCTTCATTGTAATTCTCTGCTTCAAGACACAATAAAAGAAGGCCACCATTGAGAGTTGGACTGGAGATGTAGCCCTAGAGGATAAGGTGAACTCCTTATTAAATTCTTGTCTTCTTGTATTTGCTTACTGTGTCTCTCTATTGTTTTCCATTTCAAGTGTCTTTGTATTTGCAATCTGATCGATCTGTTGCTTAAATAACATAGACACATACGCCAACATATGAGTCTATAATACCTTCATTTAATAAATATTAAATGAGGTCACTCATAGGGTGATTATCAGATCATAGGTACGCCCTGGAAATATCACCGAAAATTTATTCATGGGAAAAAAACAAATTGTCACAAGTTTGTCAAGGATAGGATTAAGCATACACTAGTACCCATCAAGGAAGAAGAGACAGCAGAGACTAGTGGGACAAAAGTGCTTCTGATGGAGGGAAAATAATTTTTCAAACAAATTGAAAATAATGAGATAAAGTATTTCATTGTAAGGAGACCAAGAGTAGTGTTGTTGCGTATTGAAATTTTTGACTTACCTAAAGAAATCCAAGATTTGTTGCAGGAATTTAGCAACATTGTGGTGGATGATTTACCAGATAAGTTACCACCAAAGCAGAGTATCAGTCATCACATAGATTTCATCCCTGGAGCAATTTTACCAAACAAAGTTGCTTACCAGATGGGTCCTAAGGACAACGAAGAGATCAGGAAGTAGGTACAGGAATTGTTGGACAAAGGTTTGATATGGGAAAGTTTAAGTCCCTGTGCAGTACCAATAGTTTTAGCTCCCAAGAAAGGAGGTGAATGGTGGATGTGTACAGATTCGAGAGCAATCAATAAAATTACTATCAGGTATAGGTTCCCATTTTCAAGAATGGATGACATGATGGGCTGCTTGAGTGGAGTAGCATATTTTTAGAAGATAGATCTGAAGAGCGGATACCACCATATTAGAATAAGAGAAGGGGATGAATGGAAAATAGCTTTCAAAACCAATGAAGGTCTATATGAATGGCTAGTGATGCCATTTGGGTTGAGTAATGCCCCTAGCACTTTCATGCGCCTGATGAATGATATGTTGAAGGAGTTCATTGCGAAATTCATGATTGTGTATCTTGACAATATACTAATTTTCAGCAAGACCAAGGAAGAACATTTTCGACACTTAGATATGTTCTGGAGAAGTTACAGCAAAATTTTTTGCTAATAAATTTAAAAAAGTTTTCTTTATTTTAGAAGGAGTTAGTCTATTTGGGTTTTGTGATTGCAGAAAATGAGCTGAAAATGGACCCAAAAAAAAGTTGCAGCCATAATCAGCTGGCCATCCCCTAAGAGTATGTTCGAAGTTCAGAGCTTTCACAGGTTGGCAAGTTTCTATCACAATTTTATAAATGATTTTAGTCGAATCTGCACACCCATGTTGGATACCATAAAAAAGGCAAGTCAGCCCTTCCATTGGACTGAAGCTGCAGAGAAGAGATTCCAGATATTGAAGAAGAATATCACTAAAAGGCTAATTTTGAGTTTGCCTGATTTTAGCAGACTTTTCCAAGTTCATTGTGATGCCATTGGTATAGCCATTGGAGCTGTACTCAGACAGGAAGACAAACCAGTAGCTTATTTCAGTGAAAAATTAAATGAAATCAGGAAAAAATACACGTCTTACGACAAGGAGTTTTATGTTGTAGTCCAAGCATTGAAGAATTGGAGACATTATTTGTTGGGTAATGAGTTTGGCTTGTTTTCTAATAATTTTTCATTACAATATGTTATGCAACAACATAAGCTAAATCATAAGCATGCAAAATGGGTGGAGTACTTGTAGATTTTTACATTCGTATTGAAGCATATCGATGGTCAAGTCAACAAGGTAGCAGATGCACTAAGTAGAAGAGTTTTACTCTTGTAGGAGATCACAATACAAGTGTTGGGTTTTGAGCACCTAAAGGACTTGTATCAAACATATACAGATTTCAAGGAGGCTTATGAAGCTTGCCAAAATCCCTTGTTAAGGAATAATAGTCCATGGCTAGACTATAAATTACAAGAGGAGCTGCTATTCAAGGGAGGACAGTTGTGTGTTACAGAATGTTCGATGAGGAAGAACATCATCTGGGAAAAACATAGTGGAGATATAGCTGGACATTTCAGCATTGACAAGACCTTGGATTAGCTCAGTCATTTTTATTAATGGCCAAAGATACGAAGATACATGCAACGATATGTAACCAAGTGTAAGATATGTCAGTTGGAAAAAGGGCACAGTTAGAACATGGGGTTGTATACACCCTTACCTATTCCAAATAGTCTATGGGATTCAGTTAGTCTGGAATTTTTCCTAGGTCTTCCCAAGACATAGTAGGGATTTGACTCCATCATGATGGTGGTGGACCATTTCTCCAATATGGCACACTTTATCCCTTGTAGGAAAACCAGTGACACTACCCATGTAGCACAATTGTTTTTCATTGAATTCGTCAGATTGCACATCTTACCCAAGTCCATTAATTCCGACAGGGAATTCACAAGACATTTCTAGTGCACCTTGTGGAAAAAGTTGGATAGAAAGTTAAAATTCAGCTCCACTTATCACCCACAGACCGATGGGCAGACAGAGGTGGTGAACAGGAGTTTAGGGAACCTGCTACAGAGTCTAGTTGTATAAAATTCATGAATGTGGAATCTTGTACTTGCCCAAGCGGAATTTACTTACAACGATTCACCAAATCGAAGCACAGGAAGTAGTCCTTTCCAGACCTTGTATGGAACGCATCCTCGAGGAGTGCATGAGTTACGAGATTTGGGATAGTTAGAAAGAGGAAGTATTAATGGGGAGGATTTCACAAGAGCAATTAACGACCTACATGAGCAGGTGAAGTCAAAATTGCAGGATAGCAGTCAAAGGTACAAATAGAAAGCAGATCTGAAAAGATGGGATGTACAATTTAACATAGGGGATCAAGTCCTAGTGCATCTGTGCAAAGAAAGATTCCCTAAGGGTGAATACAATAAGTTGAAATTTAAGAAAATCGAACCTTGCAAAATTATGCGTAAGTTTTCTGCAAATTCCCATGAGCTGCAATTACCTCAAGGTATAGGAATATCGCCCATCTTTAACGTGGCGAATTTATTCCCATACACTGATAGTCCTGAAGGGGAGATTTCAATGCAACCAAAATTGGATACCCAGGAAGAGAGTAGTTCGTGGGTGAGACAAATGCCTTCAGCTCAGCCACTTGAAATTGAAGGAATCCTTGATACACAGGAGGTCGAGCAAACTCAACGAAAGGAGTACCTACAGTACCTCATCAAGTGGAAGAACCGCCCCATTGAGGACAGTTCATGGCTTGACACAGGAGAGATACAATGTGCAGGGTATTCTATTGAGGAGCTTGTGGACCGAAGCCATGAATTTTTATCTACCCAAGGATCCTGATGCAAGAGCATCCAGCTAAGGGAGGTCATGGCTGGAGCATTTTTCTTTGGAGACAAAAGGAGTTTCTGTTAGTTTTTTTATTAATTTTTATTTAAATTTCTAGTTAACATCAATCAGGACCTTATGTTAAGTTTAAGGTTGTCTCAGCCTACTATTTGTTTTTGTTTACATTCTTTTTTTTTTGGTTAAAATTTACTTTTAGAATACAATCAAGAAAGAACAATTATCAATGAATAACTAAATGAAACATCTGACAGTTTAATAATTGTGCAATGAACTTCACAAAAGAGAGAGGAAAAAAAACTATTGTAATTATGATCATAGTATTGGAATAGAAGCAAGCATGCAAACATTCTGAACATAGAACAAGAAAGTCTGAATCCATGTATCGTAGCCTAAAGTCATTTTCTTCGTAACTTAATTAAATTCATTTACCCATTTCATAATGATGACAGAGAGTGAATAATTAACACAAAAGCAAGAAGAATGTGTGGACAAATTCAGCAAAACAATGGAGTGGGCTTGTAGAAGAATCGAGCATAATCATTGTCGAAGGAATAAAGAAATATCTACAGGTACCAATAGAACTCATATAATTTCCCTTTTACTATTTAATTATAAAAAAGAAATCATTGTGTACATAGTGATATCAAATATCTACAGTCTAAGATATAGTTACCAATTACAGACAAGCCATGAAAACAGAGGTCCTCCATTAACAGTGAAAAATACAACCATGAGGTTACCATAGGACCGATATAAATACAGTTCATAAGTTAATAGCTAGAGGCATAAATACACAATCCAAGACATAGTGAGGCCGAAGCCAAAACCTCAACAACAAATCCAAAGAAGGTTGCCAACGTTAAATGCTTCAGATAGACTACCAGAGAAATAACAAGGAGCGACCCTACCTGATACAAGCATAGGTGTCAGGGCACGAGACTAGCAAATTGTGAGCCTAACTGTATACCTGTGTGGCCAACAAACAAGTCCATTAGAGCCAGTAAATAGAGCCATAAGGATAAGAACTAAAAACAGAGGCAAGGGTTTAAGGAAAGACTACTTACTGAAGGAGTCGAGCCCATGCGGACAAGGAAGCTATGGAACAAAGTCATGGTCGCAGAGCATCCACTGCTCATAAGGAGCAAGAATAGTCAGTAACAGTAGAAAATGAGGTAGAAGCGTAAGGCATATAGGGAGAACTTACCTCTGGTTGAATGCCGGATGAGAGCCAAGAGCCGAGCCACCCCATGACCATGACTTGCAACAAAATGCCAAGTAAATAGTCAAACAGCAAGGCAAACACTTTGAAATCAATAGCATAATCAAAGCTAGCATATAACAAAGACCCACAACCAAACCAGGGGTTCTAGACCCAAAACTTAGAAACCATTCTCAGAACAGGAAACATCGCCAATGCATGCAAGTAGAAACCATCACAGGGAATCATTCCCTGAACTGAGCAGGAGAAATCCTCATGAAGCAACAACCAAAGACCAGGAGTAGAGACCTCGACAGTGCAGAAAAACAACAGAGTAACAATAGAATGGTTGGGGTTATGGTTTCAATGAGATAGTGAAGAGGTGGGAGAAGCGAGCCCGAGGAGGAGTACAGTTGTCCTCATGACATCAACCTCCCATACCATGCCATAAAGTCAGCCAACCACAAAACAATCAACCACACGATCAATATTTAATAATATGTCGTAAGTGATTAGGGCTAGTCCCATCAGATATTCACCCCACCGTGGATATTATTAACATGTAAATAGGCTTTTCTGGATACCATGAGCCAATACCATGGCTTATCAACACGTCAAACCCAAAAAGCATAACTTATTTCACAATCAAAATATTTTATAAATATTTAAATTTTATAACATTTTATTAAATCTAAAAGGAACAAGGTTATAACTACTTTTGAGATATATTTAAACCCTAGATCTTCACAATTACTAAAAATATTCCCATAAAAATTAAATCAAGGTTTTAATCAAATTAAAATTGAGAATACTTTTATATATAAATATGTAAAATTTATATAATATAAATCATATATTAACCATCAACATAGATCCATCTAAACTAAGGATCCAAGCTATGAGAGCATGAAATTTGAATAACAATAATAGAGGAAAGATAATGCATGGTTGTTTTAAGTTTTTCATTATTTTATTTTCTTTGACATGATTGATCCAAAATATAAGTTTAATATCATACAACCAATTGATTTTTTTTTTACTTTAGATACTTTCTTAAACACAATATCATGGAATTAAATTTAATAGAGAGAGAGAGGAGGGGGAGAGGGAGGTGGGGAGAGAGAGAGCGGGGGAAGATAGTGACAAAGATGGAAAAAGAGGTAGATAGAGAGAAAGAATGATGGGGGTAGAGAAAGGGAGGTGGGAGAGAAAGGGAGAGAGAGGAAGGAAGAGAGATAGGAGGGGTGAGAGAGAGAGAGATGGAGTTGGAGGGGGAGAGAGAGGTTGGAAAGAAAAAATACATAGAGAGATAGAGGTGGAGAGAGAGGGTGTGACAAGGGAGAGATGGGGAGAGAGTGAGAGAGAGAAGAGAGGAGGGAAGATAGAGAACAATAGAAGAGAAAGAATAGAAGGAGAGAGGGAGGGAAGAAGAAATATAGAGGGAGAAAGGTGGAGAGAGAGAGGGAGTGGAAAGGGAGATATGGAGAGAGAGTGAGGGAGAGTCGGGAGCAGGAGGAAGAGAGAAGATGGAGGGAGAGAGAGAATGGAAAGAAAGAGAGAGATGAGTGGAAGAGAGAGGGAGAGAGAGAGAGAGGAAGAGGTAGGGAGAGAGAGAGATAAATATGGAGAGAGAGTGTGAATGTTTGAGGGTGAGATAGAGAGAGGGAATAAGAAAGAGACAGGTAGATACAAATATAGATATTATATAGTATTATATAACCAACCTACATCCATCTTAAT
>APFE031628984.1:0-10047 GCA_000404065.3 Pinus taeda
TTCTTGTAGGTACAAGGTTAGAAATCCATTCAGAAAACCTTATGGGAGCAATAATCCCAGCTTCATACATTCGTTTTAGTTCATTTTCTATTAGGGGAAGAAGCACTGGATTCACTCTTCTCAATTTCTGTTTTAAGGGTTTTTGGTTTTCTTTCAGGGGTATTGTGTGCTAGATAACTGTAGTATCATAGGATTTAAGGTCCTCATAGCTCCAGGCAAACACATCCTGAAACTCTTTGAACAGTTTGATATATTCTGATTTCTTATCAGGAGGTAAGGTTCTAGAAAGTTTGATCATTTTGGGATTTTCAATGGTCCCAATGTTACACTCCTCTATTTCTGCATTGATGGGTTACATCTTTGGTTTTTTAGAGAGATCATTTGAATCAAAAATGTCTTCTAAAGGAGCCAGACCTGTAGGCAAGAAATTGTCTTTTAACTGAATTACTTCTGTTTCTTCCTCATTAATTTCATCAAGATCTGTTATATTTAGTTTCTGTAAATTGGCAGGGTCAAAGGTTGTAGGATGTAATATCCTATCTGTTGTTCCAGCTGATATACTAGTGTTTAGTTCATCCTTTTGGTTTTGATCATCCCTAATGCTTGTGTCAATGTTTAAGTTTGAGAATTCCTCTTTCATGGTTAAAAAATTGTTTATCTGAGTGTCATTCTCAAATACCTGCCAATTATTTACATTGTCTGGGACAGAGGGCCTGTGTTTGATCTCAGCAGTGAATTGGTGGTTAGGCCCAAAAGGAAGTTTACAGGTGCTTGCAAAGGTTGCCAGACTGTGAGCATGCAAGTTGTGGTTCCTAGGTATTTTGGTAAGCTGATATTCTAGGAAGTTGTTGAGCAAGTCTGTAACTGCCAACCTATAAGACCTTAACCTGGGATCATTTGTGCCAAAATTTCCCTTTATTTGTTGGATAATTAAGTCTGAATCCCCCAGTATGGAGACTTTGGTCACTCCTAGATTCTTAATCAATTTGAGACCTAGTAGGAGGGCTTCATATCCTGCCATGTTATTTGTGCATCTGAAGTTAAGCCTATATGCATGACCTAGAGCATGGTCATTTTGAGTATTGTGTATCCATACCCATGCTCCTGCTCCAAGCTTATTTACTGACCCATCAAATTCTAAATACCACAAGGTTTCTTGGTCAATGTTGGTTTCAATTGATTTACATATTTGTTCAGTGGGCAAGTCTAGTCTTAGTGATTCTTGTGACCTGTCAGCAGACTCTTCTGTTTTAATGAGATCAGTTATCTTTTGTTCAACAACAATGGACTGTTCATTCATATGCCTGGTTTCCTTTGTTTCTAGGAGCTTGAGCTCAGTTTTGGGGCATATATCAGCATTGTATAGTATGAAGGAGTCCATATCTGAATGGATGGAGTAGATTGGGAAATTTTGGGGTTTATCCTGGCTGCTGACCACATATTTCATAAGTGTCTCTCTATACAGTCTCTTTGGCTGGCCAAAGACTGAAATTGTGGCATATGACATTCCAGTTCAAGATCGCTGAGTTTGGCACCGCCCAAGATCTTGAAAGGAGCATACTCAATATTTAGGTGAACGTCAGCACTACTAATCCATTAGAATTGTTTGGCTGGTATGATTAAGGGATATGATAGAGTCTTTGATCAGGCCTAAACATCTTACCTGGCTGGAACAAAATGAAAATAAATCTTATAGGATCTGGTGAGTCTAACTCCAAGTTTTTCCAATCACGATTTGGGCATTAGGTATGAGAGGCCCCTGAGTCAAACATGGCTATTGTGAATATTGTTATGAATTAGGCTTACAAGAAGGAGGAATTTCCTCTCCCCTGATTTCCATTGACTTGAGCAAAACAATATGCTGGATCGGATCCATCCAGAATGTTGACTGCATCCCTATTTTCTGGTACTTGCAATGATCTATTAATTTGTTGTCTAAAGACCTCATGTTTGGCTAGTCCAGACAGAGGGATTGCAATTTTCAGTTTGCCAATTTCTGTTTCAAGATTGAAAGGTTTTTCCATCTGAACTTTTACATTATGAGCAGCAAATTTTTCCTTTTCTGCTGAATTTTGGGTGAGCATGTCCTGATCATGCATATTGTCTTGGGATATGTTTGGGTTGGCTCTGTTTTCTAGAGGTTTACCCAAAATTTCTGTTGGAAGAAGTGATGTGGGTGTAGGTTTTACTGGGGGCTATTTATCAAATACATCTTCCACTGTAACCTCTTTGTGGGGTCTTGTATCTGAGGACTCTGCTTTGGCAGCTTTATCACTAGTTTTCTTTAGCAGTTTGGAGTGTGTTTGTTTGGTATTCTCAGGGATATCTATCGTTCTACTCCTTAACTTGTATTGTTTGTGTACTTCATAGACTGTTGTGTCATACCCTTCTCTGAAATCAAATGACTCACCAGATTTTGCTTGGAACTGTTAATAGTCTTGGGCCTGTTGATCATCTTGTGTTAAGAATACATGTTCTTCACTGTCTAGACCCATTAAATTGATGTGAGGATCTTCTATTTGTTCACTAGTGGTTGAGGCCTCTGCATAATTTTCTTGAAATGGAGGTCTGATGTTCTGATCAGGACTAGTTCTCCCAGCATTTGGGTTTTCGTTTTTTCTAAAATTGGGATTCCTAGTTGTGTTGCTTGTTTGTCCTTCCCAAGAGGACTTTCTCTCCATGGTCTCAACTCTATCTCCCAACCTTTCCATACCCTTCATGATTGCATCTAGTTTTTGGTCAAAGGTTGAGGGTTCCTCTTTGAATTTTATTCTTCTCCCATTTTTTGCTCTGGTTCTCTTGGCAATCGGGTTTGCCTCTACACTTACAGCTATATACTTCATGTCTGCAAGACTTGGAGGTGCTATTTCTCTTAATTGATATGCCATGTTTGGGTCAAATCCATCAGGAAATTTGATCAAGGCCAGATCAGGGGGAGGTCTCAAGTTTTGAGGGATAGCGTTATATACATTGTTGAACCTAGCACAGTAATCTTGAACTGTCTCTTGTGGGCCCCTTTTCAAGTTATCATACTCTGTCAGTATGTGAAGGGGGTCTTTCTTCTTTTCCCACCTGTTTAAAAAACTTAGGTATAAGGCATCAGGATTGACTATAGAGTTTGCAGCCAGAGACCTGAACCAATTCCTTACATCCCCTGTCAGACTTTGCACAAAAATTTTCGTCCTTACATCTTCATCATCTATCTCATAGTTCTCAAAATAGTCCTGCATCCTCTTGGTGTGTTGTTGGGCAGTATAAGTGCCAGTTCCATCAAAGTAAGTGATTTTGCCTTGATAGTCTTGGGGCATTTCCCCTGGATTTGCAGGCAGGATTAAAGGAGCATATCTAGCCATATTTGCAAGGATGAAAGGGGCAACAAGGAGTGGAACAACTGGAACAACAGGGATAACAGGAGTGAGGTGTGTTGGGGATGGGGGAGTGGGGAAACTACCTTGGGAGGTGGATGAAGAACTAGGATAAGCAGGGGTAGTGTGAGGGTGAACTGATGTTTTGACAGGAGTAGGAATATAGCTCTACTGATTTGGCTCAGTATCTGAATATGAGAGCTTCCCTAACTGCTCTTGTTTCTTTAAGATTTTGGGGATTAAATTGGGGTTTTCAAAGATAGTTGGGGGATTAGGGTCAGGATTGGACCTAGTGTAACGAGATTTCTTCTTTGGAGCCAGCTTCTGAGTTTTCTTTCCCTAGTATCTTATGAAAGGATTTTTTAAACAGGAAGCTTATTTCCTTTCACTTGGTATTTTGACATGGTCCCCAGTGGAGTCGCCATTGATGTTATCACTCAGGTTGTTCCCTGCTTCCTAAAGGGAATACGGCCGAGGTAACCACTGACCAATCTTTTAGCTACAGGTTCTAGCCTACCTGCAACCAGAGAGGGCTCTCTCTTTATAGTTTAGCTTTGTTGATGAATGTTTTAGGCTAGCTATGGTATACTGTTTGTTTGAATATGGTGGGTTGGTGAATTTAGATAGAACTAAGATACAGATCATAGGACAGTTTGTTCCATTGGGCAATGGAGTTGAGGTATTTGTGCTATTGAAAGTGGATTTTGAAGACAGAGTATTGTTGCAGAGCAAGTTAGGCATATGTGAAACAATTTACTAGATTTTTTAATGAAATTATGGAATTAGTGAGTGAAAGGCAGTTAAGAATCTTTCACTATGCTAAATGAAGAAACATGAAGGTATTGCTTAAGAGCAGTTAAGAATTCTTAAACAATATTCACCATGACAGGATTAGTTCAGACATGAGCAATTAAGAATTCATATCTATGGATGATCCAGAAGAAAACATATTTAGAAATAGAGATTGAGCATAGGGTGTTTGAAACAAATCCTAGGCTATTCTTTTTCTCTACTTACTAAGATTATGAAAACATAAGAGTTATGGAATACACAGAAAACACATACACAATTAAGAGAAACTTATTGATTCAGAAAATGACACAGGAATTCTGCAACTAAATAGAGCTTTTCATATCCATCTTGTGACAACTTGAGAACCAGAAATCTCCATAAGCAATTTGTATTATAAAAAATGTCTCCAGAATACAATAGAACTCTCCAGGAAGAATTACACTACAACTGACCCTCAATGCGTTATCTGAGGGGATATATATACAAAATAGGGTACAAAATATCTCAGTAGAGAGTTATTGTGCAATAAATTGCACCACCAACTCTCTTACAAAAAGTAAATGAAAACATAAATATAGCATTTAATGCTGAGATAGCTGCTATCTTTCTGTCAGACATCTTTTGACTTTATGGCTCTGGAAAGTGGGTTGCAACTGTGCCTTTAACTTTGCGTTAATTGAGCCTGCTGTCTGGGTGCATTGCTGAGTCATTTGTACGGATGCTTGCTGTACCTGTGTGCTGATCTTCCTGCTGACCTGTAAACTTTGATTTTTCTCAAAAAAGGCAAAAGCAAAGTGGAATTATCTGGGAAAAATCTCCAGCATTGCTTGCCACCAATCAGCTAGAGGTAGCTGATGCCTCTTCATTTTTACTAGTGTTTCATCTGCCTCTGTATGTCTGTAGAAATTTGGAGGCACCTCAAACAGATGATTTATTTCATGTTCAATAAAGAGCAGATTTTCCAGCTTGTCATAGAGGGATTGCCCGGAGGGAGGCCCTGCTTCTTCTATGGAGTTGCTGGATGCTATGATCTGGTTTTCAACATAATTGTTGATCCTTTTCATATACTGATTATATGACAGCAGTTGTCTTGTGCCAGTCACTAGGCTTGGCAGTCCTTTGTCCTGTAGTATAGTCATTTTTGCTCTAAATTCATCTATCTCTGCCTTCATCTCCTAACATTTCCTCTCCAAAGTTTGAGTAAAATTCCTCAAGGTCAGTACCTTTTTGGCTGTGCGGATTGTATCTGTTCTGTTGCTTATTTCTAGAGCTGCCAGTTCCTCTCTACTGCGGTTATTGAGGAAATGAATCATTCTGGTGGCCTGCTCGGGCATTATTCCCAGGGCTGTCCTGGCTCTCTGTATTTCCACATGAGCCACATCTATCAGCTCAACCTGCTCAAAAATTGCCTGAATGGAACTCCATTGGTCCTGTATAGATTGGCCATTTTTGGCCCAAATAATCTTCTTTATTTCTGCTAGGGTTTTACCTAGCAACAATTCTTTTTCTAGAGTTTTCACTTTGGCCTCCAAGGCCTTTATTTCTCTTTGTTTTTCTGCCACTGTCATCTTTGATTTGTCATAACTGGTCTCCAACTTGGCCAGTTTTTCCTTGGCAACATTTATTTCAGTGACTTGAGTTTCAAGCTCTTTAACAACTTTCATCAACTCCTCCATGCCCATGCTGGATTCTCCTGCTGCTGTTGCTTCTACTGTTGCTCCTGTTGCTGATGTAGCTGTGGTAGGTGCTAGAATAGCAGGAGGGGCTGCTGCTGCTTGTGTTGGAGGGGCAGGTTCGAGATTTGTTGATGTTTGAGGGGGCTGGGAGGCTGATTCCCCTTACTTATCTTGCAGTGCTTTCTATAATTCTGCCTCCATTTGTAAGATTCTTTGGTTCATAACCAGGAGAAGCTCCATAGCATCATCTACTTGCTTTTCTTGTGCAAGTTCTGCTGTTTGAGGGTGAATGGTAGGAGGCAATTTTTCCTACCTCCTTAGTGCAGCAATGTCATCCTCTTTCTTCTTCATAAGGGCTCTAACACCCTTTGGATCCTTTGGGTCATGTCCCAAATCAACTATTATGTCCTCCAGAGTCTTTATTCTATTGTCCTTTGTAGAGGAAGACAATCTTTCAAAATCAAGCTGACTGTTTGTGTTCTTCAGGGCTTCCTTTAGCTGATGGGCCAGCATTGCCCTGTCAGCAAGTGTTGCATACACCATTTCCCCAGTCTGTTTGTGTAGCTCAATCTGATCCATGGGGTGTATGTCTTTGGAAAAGACCTCCAGGTTTGTTCTGTAGTAATCTGCTGGAGTCTTTGGATGTGGGACTTTAGGCTTCAGATGGGTGAAGATCATCTTTTCTTCCTTCAGATCATAGGCAGCCATCAGCCTTTGTTGTTTGGCTGGATTTGTCTTCAGGAATTGCTCATAGAGCTGCACTCTCACCAATTCATTCTGTGCCTTGATCTCTATGAAGCCTTCCTTGACTGCAGCTGGTTTATTGCCCTGTTGTCTTGAGGAAGACACCTATGTGGTATGTTGCTGGGCCTGCTCTAGCTGAAATGAGCTAGTGGCAGTCTGCTAGCTCGCTTGCCTTTCTCTGCTGCGGCTTTCTGCCCGTTCTTCACTTATGTCTCCTTCTTCTGTTTCAGGGTCTATCCTTGGCCTCTTGGCCTCTGGTTGCTGTGATGACCCTGTTGGAGGTGTGACCTCCTCTCTGTCTCTCTTTTTTCCTCTCTCATCATTGAGAGGAGTCTGCAAAACTGGGTTTTGAGGTTGTTCAGTTTGCTGTGGAGGGGCTTGCTCTGATTGCTGATCCTTTGATGTGCTGGGCTGCCCTGTCTCTACCTCTTGCTGTTCATCCATCTTCTCCTTTCCCTTTGCTGTAGTTGTTGTTGCTGGAGCTTGCTGGGTGTCTTGTACAGCTGGAGCAGTAGAAGTGCCTTCTCCTGGTTGGACTGGTTTTTTGAACAAGACCTGTTGACCAGAATCTAAGTCAAGAGTTTTTTCCAAGTCCTTTACAGTCTGCTCCATTTTTTCTTCCTGAGTCAATTCCTCTACTATTGAGTCAGGTACCCATTCATCTTGGTTAGCAAAGTGTTGTGTTTGTGGTATGGGCAATGCTTATAAGCTAGCAGCCTATATTTGACCCTCCTGGCATTGATGAAACCTTCAGGGTCATAAGGGACCCACCAGAAGCTTCTTTTGAGTTTGAGCTGTTGCCCTAGTATTTGATCAGCTTCTTG
This sequence comes from Pinus taeda, assembly GCA_000404065.3. NCBI lineage: Eukaryota > Viridiplantae > Streptophyta > Pinopsida > Pinales > Pinaceae > Pinus > Pinus taeda. Next base: position 7,402 of record APFE031628984.1, read on the forward strand.
CCAACCATGTTTCTTGTTCATGAAAAATGGGCCTAGGTGGTCTCTGAACTTTAGGTTGGCTTTCTTCTTGGCACTGTGAAAGTGTGTCAGATTAGAGTTTATAAGTTGTCTGTAGTATTCCAGGGCAAATAGCCTCATGGGAACATATTTTGGGAGCCTGTAGGGACAAAGGTCACAACCATAGATTCTGATGACTGTGTGATTTTGGTACAAGTACCAATCACCTATCTTGTAACTCCTGGATAGCTGCAAGATTTTCTGCATATCCTTGGACAATCTAATAGGAGGGGTCCTCTTTATGAGGCATGTGACTGGATACACAAACTGATCAATGAATTCAAAGTATGAGTAGGGGGAATTCTGGACTTGGTGGAAGACTGAAGACCAGAAGATAACAGACCTACTCTCACCCTGTGAGTCTAGCTTCTTGATTGAGCACTGGAAGCAATCTGTTTGATAGTACAAGAATAGGTGATAGATGTATGAGGAATACTTGAATATTGCCTCCCTCTTCAGTCTTGACAACTGATCATGTATCTTATTGGCAATGTATTTGGCATAATTGTACTTCATAGCAGGGGGCTTCACAAGCCTATATGCTGAGAGCATGGCCAACACAGTTAGATCAACATGCTTATTTGTAGTGAAACCTAGCACAGAGGTTAGCATGTCTACCAGCAGCTTGCCAACCTCATTGAAATCTGCATAAGAAAAAGGAGGTGGCCCAGAAGGTTGGCACTCTGCCTTCATGAATTTCCTGGCTATTGCAACAATGTCTGTGCTAGAGAGCTTGGAGCCCTCATCTAGCAAGTAGTTCATGGAGAAGGGGTATAGCAGCTGGGTCTGCTTGTAGTTCAGCATCTAGTTGATGGAATCTGGCGTTATATAAAAGAGGATGCTCCCAGATGGAGACTTCACAACCCTGAGTTTCTGGTCATAATTTTCTGCACAGAGGTGGATGACTTCAGGGAAAATGTTCACAGAAGGCAGGAAGTAGGTGGGCAGATTAGATTCCCAGATGCCATGCAGGTCACTGTTGTCCAAGTGACTGTTTCTTAGCTGGCAATAAGTCTGTAAGTGATTCCTCTCTGCCACAAAGTCTGTAATGAGGGCATCACTGTCCACCAATGGCATAGCTTCCAGTTCTTTGTTAGGTGGATTTATAGGAGCTACATCCAGAGCAGCTGGAGTGGCCATTGTCTGGTTTTAGTTGGATTTTTACTGTATTTCATGCTTGATGTGAATGCTGAGGAATGCTTGCTGATCTCTGTTTGCAGTGAGCAGTTTGGCGGTGCAAGGAGGCTGTTACAGGCTTAATGAATCTGTGGGGCACTCTGTTTTGAAGAACCAGAGTGTGTTGAGCTAATTAGTTGGTTACTTGCAGGGAACTTATTTAGCAGCGGTGAGGGAACTGTTAAATTAGTTTTCTAGCCGGTAGCTCGGCTCCTTCAATTTATTTTTGTGGTGAAATTGTGAATTTTACAGAGGGGCACGGGTTTCTTGAAGCTTTTTTGTCGCGCAGGGGTTTTACTGGCTTCTTAAGTAGATTTCAATGGTGAATTTATCAATGTGGAGCTTTTGACAAAGTTTTTATGTAGGAAATCAGGATAGCAAAGGAGAACAGTGGGTAAAGAGGATGCCTGCGGAAAATACCTGGTTTTTATGGCGTGGGAGTCGTTTGCACCGGTCGAATTGCAGGAATTGCAGGTACTCGGGTTGATAATGGAGGCGACAACAACTTTGGCAGGTGGCTTTTGAGTTTTGACCGTTGTACATTGGTTTTCGCATGCAGAGGAGCTCCGGAAATCATAAAAAAAATGTGAAATAACGGTTAATTCTCGCCTTTTTATGCAGTTTTGGCATATTGGCGCCTTTTTGGTGATGACGTCATCATGGGCCCGGGTACGGATGGGTGACGTGGCAGCTGACATGGATGCCCAGGTGGCGGTGACACGGTGGCAGGGTGGACAGGGTGACACGGTGGCCGGGTGCGACGTGGAGGCTTGGTGGCGGCAAGGATGGGTGACGTCACGCTGATGGGGGCATGACATCAACGCGGGGAGGAGGTGGTAAGCGGTCTCCCCATAAGGGCTGAGGGTGGTAAGTGGTTTTGAGGGGGGGGCAGCGAACATCGCGGGCGCTTGACTCGTGGCGGGGGTACGTCGGGATTACCGCCCATCCCCCGGACGCAAAAGTTCGGGCGGGTTGCGTACAGGATTGATCGCCCACCATTGGATGGGCGGGGCGGAAGATCGTGCGGCGGGTGGTGATTGTGACATGCCGCCGTGTTAAATGCAATGGGGACCCGCCCAAATAAATTAATTAATTTAATTAAAATCGGGCGCGGGGGGTAAAAACTTTAAGATTATGGGTTTTCAAGGGTTTGAACGCGCATTTTATTTAAATGTTTTATTTAAAAAACTTTATAATAAAATGGGTTTAGGGCGGAAAAAAAGGGGTACATGGGTAAATGAGGGCGGGGTTGCAGATTTTAGGGTTTTAACCATAGCTTTTGAAAAGAAGCCATAGTTTAGGGACAAAGGGGTTAATACCAACCCCAGATAGGTTAATATTTCCCCAAGGAAGGGTTATATAGCTATAATGCTAGGGGGAGGGTATTTATAGATATTTTTTGGGAAATTTTCC